>WTSP01026361.1:0-45776 GCA_025331215.1 Actenoides lindsayi
ATGTGGTACCCAAGATCCATCAGTGGCCTTGGTCTGCACACCAATCCTTGGTAGTAACTCTAACCATGGGGTGTTATCACTGCTGGAAGCAGGCACTGCCTGTGAGAACAGGCTGCTGACTTCAGACAGTGCAGTTAGTTAGAAGAATGGAGCTGAAAAATAAAAATTACTGAACAGAATTAGTTCTGTTCTCACTCAAACCAGGACAAAAGGGAATGTGGTACAGACTTGTCGGAGAGTCTGGGCACTCCAAGCACATCATCACCCAACTACAGTTTAGGACAGGTCAGACAGAAGCTTTATTCACTATGGTCAGAGTGGGAGAACACTGGGACAGTGTCACCCCCTCTGCACCCCGGTCCTCTGCAAAGTGACTGCAGAGACCCAACCTATAGACTGTTTTTGGGGGGGGAAGGTGAGGAAAAACAATCATTTCAATCTTAACAAGGTCAGATACCCATCAGCACGATGGATGGTCTCTTCAATCGGCTTCCTATCCACCACAGTTCTCAGAAGGCATAAAACAGTAAATACCATGACAGTGTAGTGGTTGGAAACCATCAAAGACTGCTAGCTTTTAGTCAAAAGGAATGTTCTTTTAGGTAAGATAAACTTCTTAGCCAGACCGGGCAAATTGTAAATACTAATCATGTTACCACCACAGAGTGACACAGAGAGAGCGGAGAGAATTTAACAATATGAGGTTTTCCTAAAGCCTGTAACTATAGGCACTAAAGCAGAAGGAATGGTCTCTGTTTGGGAAGCTCAGAGGATGTATTGTTCACTATGTTGGCTAATAATTTTTCTGTACTTCTACTGAGAGTTCAGCGCATTTTGATGGATTCTTGCATGTGTCTGCTCCCCTCCCAGCAGCTGTACTGGCAGTAGCAGCCAGAGATAAATGAAGCAGATAATCTCATGGTCTCTCCTCTTTCTTCTTGTTCTTAAAATGAATGGTTAAAGAGTAATCGTGAATCAAATAATTGATCCAGATGATCTGCACTGAAAGATAGATAGATACATATATGTGTGTGTGTGTGTAAATAAAAATCTGGACTGACTTTTAGAAAGAACTAAATAGGATATTCTTTGAGATACAGGTTTCTAAAAGCTGTCTTATTTTGAATATCTGACCACTTTCTGGTAATACATCCAAAAGAATTCCTTACAGGCCAGTTAGAAATTCTCATATTCTCTAGCGGAGTTACTTGTAGTGGATAAACTAAAATGATATAATTGTCTAACGTTTAGGGAATTGTGTTTTCCTGTTTACTTAAAATATGTTGTGCAACATAATATACCTGAAAACATTTCAAATTTTCCATTTCCAGTATATTTTTGATATTTTGTGTCTCTTTTCCTAATCTACTGTAATATAATTAGCAACTTTGGGTTTTTGGTGCTCTAGGTTTTAGTTGATATATCAAATAAATGTTTTAATATTCATTTTAATACTGTTTTGTGAATTTCTGTATTTATTACTGGGAAGAAACATGGTTTGGTCCACATTGCACTCAGGAAACCTCTGAACAAAACTGAGTAATGAAAATGACAACAGCAAAAAAAATTGATACTCGGACAATAGGCTGAGGCTTGCAGCCTGTGCAGCAGGAAAGCACAAAATTCATGATGTAGTTCATGAGCTCAGTGGTTTTAAGTGTGTGGGGGGGAATGGCATTTTATTGGGGTTGGCTTATCAGCAGCAAAGGGGAGAGGGAGGTGACTATAGGGGACATTCAGATGTTCTGAAATCCTGTTTTTCTCCTGCTTCAGTGGAGGGGGGGAAGAAACCTGTAACACTTGTAAGGAAGTTATTAACTTCACTATTTCATATTAGAAAATACAGAAAGCAAAAGATATGCAACTCTGAAAATTGCCTCCCACAAATCACACTGCAAGAAACACCAGGCCTTGTTTCTTGCAAAAGACCACATGTGTGCGTGGGCTTGTTCTTCTGTGTCCGTAAGAACTCAAGCGTGTGTATGCAAAAATCCTGAGCGGGATTAGGACATTGCGAAGCTGTTATTGAAAGAAGTTGAGCTGGTAGGTGTTGTTAAATTAAAATTTCTCGTGGAAACCCCAGTGCTTGGGCTGAGTGAGGGTCATGGGGGTCAGGGTCACAACATGTTCCTTCAAGCCTGCTTGCACCAGCTGTCTGTCTAGGCTTGAGCATATTTTGTCCTTAACACGTATAGCGTCAAAATAGTTTCTAACTTGAGGTCAAGTTCTCTGCTTTCTGGCTCTGATAGATGTTGGTGATACAGGCCTGACTTGAGTCGGGTATTAGTCACGGAGCACTCTGCAAAGATGCAGGCTGTGACTTAGCATGCGGAGAACAGGGTGCTTTATGTGGTGCAGCCCTGACTTTCCAGTTCACACAGACAAGCAGGATGACAGGATGAGCAGATTCCATGTGTATCATAATAGTTAATGATAGATGTATGAGGAAATACAAGCAGGATGACTGGGGATCATACTAAAGGCCGGGGCTGAGGTTTTGGTTGGCACCTATGCCAGGAATGCTGTGGAGAGAGAGCAGGGGGTGCTGTGGCTGTTTCCCAGGTACACCAAAAAGGACCTAAATCACTTGGGTCCTGGCTCAGCTGTGCTGAGTCAGATGAAAAGCACCTCTGAGCAGCACTGCTTGGACTGCTGCCCTTCTCCACCTGCTAGCACAGAGCGTGGTGGTGAGCTGCAGTGCCTGTGGTGCTTGTCGTGATCTGCACCCTGGTGTCAGCAGGCAGTGCCTGTGACATACTTTGTTTCAGCATAGCAAAAACTTTTCTCACTTCACATAAAAATAAAAAGCCTTGTGAAGCAGCTGGATAGCTTGTAATCCTAATAATATAAAGTTGTCAGGAAAGGCAGAGCTCTTACTCCTTTCTCCTAGATGCTAACACAGGCTGTACTTGAGTGAGGAAGGGATGAGACTTGTGGTAGATGTGGGGTTCAGTGTTAGAGCATTGCATGGCTTCCAAAGACAGAATGCTCACTGATTTCTCTGTTAAGAGCTATACTAACATAAAAATGGGGCTTGCAACAATATTCAAATACTCTGTGATTATACTTAAAACCAGATTTTTGAGAGATTCAATATGCTGCCCTTGATCTTAGCTCTGGTTAGCCCTTTGGTACCATTGTGGAGGCTGAGCTACTCTGTAAAAAAAATCCCTGTAGTGTTCTTAACATCATGATAAATTTTACTAGTCTAAATCTGTGAAAATAGTTTTAACTTGCTTTTCTGAGCTTCTGGCTTGCATGAGTTTTCCAGGTGGATTGTAATTAAAAAAAAAATATTTTAAATTTAATGCAATTGAGTACTTTTTTGGGGAGCTGAGAGCACAACAAAAACACCCAATATCATGAGGAGGGTGACTAATGTTGGCAACACTGGCAATGCTGGTAGACATTAGAAGATAAAGGAGAGCAGATGGCATTTCATTTCATGATTTTTTTGAGTGCTTTGCTTATCTTGGTATTGCTGATGTAACCCTTTGAAAAACATTACCTGAGTTTTAACCTTTTCCTTCTCTCACAAAAAAGAGAGAGAGAGAATAGTTAAAGTTTTTTCCAAGTAGAGACTGTGTTGTACTCAGATCTGGTAATGTCACAACATGGTACCTGAAGTGTCTCTGTATGCATACAAAGATATATTCATGCTTGAAAGGCACCACTTTGTAGCACAGCTGTGAGGCCATTTTATTTTCAGTTTTTCCCTCCAAAACTTCACAAAGAAAACAAAAATTGTAAGTAAACATGGCATGCCCTTCACTTCAAGACCATGGCAAGCATTTAGGATTACTTAGCTTTGTACCAATGCAAAGCTCATTCTTCCTTGCTTCAAGGGAGCCTCAAGAAGCAGGTTGGGAAACAGAGAGGTTGTCCAGGGGAGGGTCTGGGAGCCAGTTCCTGCTGTGTGCTTTGTAAACAGCAAGCATCAAAGGGCAGCATTTACTTGTCAACTTCACAGACCTCAAAATAGGCTCTTTCTCAGCATTCATGTAACACTGCGAGGAAACAACTAGCTATACAGTCTAATGACCGAAAGGAAAGAAATGTTTTCAGAGAGCTGTGGCAGATCTCTACTATCCCCAACCTGGCAAACACAGAGTTAAATCTGTCACTGAATGTATCCAAAGCTTGAACAGATTCTATGTGTACCATAATAGTTAATGATAGATGTATGAGGAAATACTAATTTTAGAAGGCAAACAGATACTGGTATTGCTCTCTGGGAACTCCGTCCTAAACATTAACATAGCTTTTATAATTCAAAAAGAAAAAAAAAGTTTTAGATTAAGGAAGTTTTTTGGAGTATGTTACATTGGTGGAAGACCTGCATTATGAGAGTTGGTTCTGGCATAGACATATCAATCAAGACAGACTGGTTTCATGATCCCAGTATGTACCACCAATCCAGTAAAACTTTCAAGTGGAAACTCAGTCTGCGACTTGTGCAGGATGCGTTCACTCAGGGTTTTGGCAAGCTCAGCAGCTAACTACTTAGTTAAACTGCTGTGTAGAGAGACAGCTTTTCATTTGCAATGGGTTAAATATGGTCTATCGAGCAGTGTCAGATTGCCATGACTAAAGCAAAGAAATGTATTGTGGAAGGGGATAAAAAGTTGTTTTTATTTGAACTGGTAAGCTCCTTTAGTATTTTGATAAGTACTCTTACTGTGCTGGGATGCTTAAATACCTACTGGATAATCATTTACTGAGATTTCCAGTCCCAGGATCAATTAAAACACAGAATTGAAGTGGTGGAGCTGCAGCATTGACGTTCCCCAAGCTGGAGCGTTCCGTGGTGTTACAGGTTGGGTCAGCACTGCATTTTGGCAGTCTTCAACTCCAGCACGCGGGAGGAGCTGCACTGACAGCTGTCCAGCAGTGACCGTAGGGCTTGGAACACGTAACTGGTCCTTTGGGGATATGGAGGAAGCTTCATCACTTCTAATGATCCGTGGTTTCCAGGACATCTTCCCACGATGCAGGGGACTCTGTTGCAACAGGTCAGTGCTGACTGGCTTTGGAGGCCTGAAAAGCACAGTGAGATGGGGATGGTGAGGGGGCCAGCAACACATGGCTGCTGGGAGCTGGGTTTGCATTTTGTGATCCTAAAGTGTACCTGGGGGGAAAAAACAAATGAACGAATAAAAAAACCCCAAACAAACAAATGAATAAAAAAACCCTAACACAACAAAGCAAAGCTGCCTGAGATATGAGCTCTGCTGGGCTAGAAGTTTTGTCAGCTGTGAGCTCACCCTTGCTGTGATGATCTCAGGTCTCAGGCTGTTGTCTGACAGCAAAATGTGTCACTCATATGTATAAAAGTAGGTTGTTTTCTGTGCTCAGCCACATCAGTGCCAGAAAGCTATTTTTTTTTTTTTTTTTTTTTAGGCAGGCAAAAGGAGGAATGAACACTTCCTTTAGGCTGCAGACACTTGTCCTGTGAAAGGAAATTAAGGGTGGTATTTTTAAGACAGAAGTGTTAGGGAATTACTCAGCCTGGTACATCCAGTCTTAGTGGTATTATAGGCTTTTGTGGGTTCAATCTGGCAGCCACAGGCAGGAAAAAAGCTTTCCCTTTTCCTTTGTGGAGAGTGCCTTTGGCATGGCTGAAGCAGATCACTTGAGGTGAAGTTAACCACTCTCTCGGAATCTCTGATGTCTCTGTTACTTTGTTGATTAATTTTTATTATTATTTTTATGTATTCAGAAGGTCATTGATGTGAGTTTTTCTTGCCTGTCATACCACAGGGGAATATTCCTGAAATTAAATATTGCTAGTTGTTTGTTGCAGGGTGACAACTGAGTTACTAAATCACTTGGTGCTGTAAAGCTTTCAGATAAAGCTGCAGACATTCTGCCTTGACTGTGTGAAGGAAGAAAAAAAAGCAAATATTAATGGAATTCAGAAATATCTGAGAAGATGTTTGTGATTTAAGAAAATTTTTCTGCAAGATTTTGGACCAGATGTTCAATGATGCCTTTTGTTGTTCTGGCCCATTGTTACCAAATCTTCATCTCTCCCAAACAGATGTGTATCCCTATAATACACTCTTCCTCTGAGTTTATGCTCTGAAACTTCTCAGACAAGCATTAGAACTTTAAAATCTCAATTTTGTAATCTGGAGGTGGAAATAGCTCACAAGATTTAAAGCAAAATCAGATACAACATAACAATTTAAAACTGTCACAATGAAAAGCTCTTAGGATGGATGCAACACTAGAAGATAAAAATAAGGAATTGTTACTATGTCACACAAGCCCAAACCCTAATATCCAAATAACTGTTTCAGCTGTGGATACTGAGAAGGGAGCTACTTGATTTCTGCATGATGATTATTTTTCACAGAGTCAAACCCAGAAAGTGATGAACAGATGCATATGAGCCCTCACAGATGGAGAGAATGAGCATGTTTCCTCACCTAGAATCACTCCCATCATTAAACTGCTATTACTTGATCTTAGTTTTCCTTCAGCATTGGAGAGGTTCATCAGTTTTATGATCTTAAGAAAATGATTTGGGGTAGATTGATAGGGAAGTTATCTATCATGGTAGATAAGTGATCCATTATGGGGTCTGAAGTCAGTGCAACTTATGTTACTCTTTGACTTTAATTCTCTTCTATGCACTGTTTGCCCTTCCTTTTTGATTTGGTGAAGGCCTAAGTGCAGCATATTAAGACCTTTTCTTAACTCAGGCTGTTTATTGTTTCTTCTTAAGTGCAGTGCTGGTCCTTCTTCCAAATCCTTATTGAAAATAGTGGTATTACTGGCTCAAGATTTCTGTAAAATGGTACCATGGAACTTCAACTTTGAGAATGTCAGTCATGATGTTGATAGTGGATATTGCTCAAGCAGATCAATTACTCTAAAATATTTTTGTTGATCTGTGCTTCTCTACTTTGTTCAGGAGAATGTCAAGTGAGGCACAGCTGTGACCATATCCCTGTGATACGATGTTTAGGTAGCATGTATCATTCACACAATTTTGCACTTAGAAATTATTTCGGTCTTTCTAAATGGTAAGCTCTAGCTTTTTCTTTCCCTACCTGTGGAGTTTTCAATGCCACCATGGGTTTGGGAACCTGAAAAGGATGAAGCTGAGTGTTCTGGATGCGTTTACCTGTGTTACTGATGGCACATGGACTCGGCCCCTAGGTAATCTGTTATTTTAAGTCACCTGTAATTAATGCACGCATGCATCACTTGAGAATTCGTATGACCTGCTGGTTTGCCCTGGGTGATGGGTGGGCTTTCCAGGTAATGCACATCTATTTACTGGCAAATAACAACATACCAGCAGCTATAATTAGGTATTTTACTAGCCTGGTTAATGCAAAACATAAATCTGAGTTTGAGAAAAGCTGATTGCTCACAGGGATGTTTCTGTTGTACTCTAAAGTGAGTTGAGTCTCATCTATACAAGTTATACTAAACAGGGAATTTTGAAGGACGAAAACAAAAATACACACAATCTATGTTGTATTGACATTTGTTTTTCTAGGAATTTACAACAGCTCATAAATTGTTGTAAACAAAGTATTTCCAGCATTTATACCAGGATGGACCTGTAACCACAGACACTTGGTCTTGACATTCATTCCTCTCTCCATAGGTCTCAGCCTTTTCACTTTTCATTGCCAATTGAAGGGCATAAAAACGTGAATCAAAATGCAGACTGTTGCATTTGCAGGCACTAAGTCAGACGATCTTTGGAATTGCACTATTGCACTGACATTTATTTGTTTAATTAAATGCTTTTTTTTTCACTTCCACTCCCCATTTAAGCAGAAAGGAGGTCGGTAGTCCCATTTCATTATTGGTACTCTAAATGAGTTGTGCATTGGAACAGCTAATTTCCTTCATACATAATGATTTCTCATCATTTCCTTCGCTTAGGTATTTAGCTTAGAGATAATTAAAACAGTTTACTCCTTTCTAGCTAGTACACAGATAGGTCTCTCTCCATCTCCAGAGTAAAACCACTGGACTGCGGCTAATGCTTTGTCACTCACATCTGAGGCTTGGAGGCACTAGCTATTGCAATGAGCAAGCGGGAGTTTTAGAGCATCCTAAGCTGATCTGGCAACTCGGTTATAACCAACTCCACACATTTAATACCTTAGGACTAGGAAAGTACATAAATTGAGGATGGTTTAGGATCTTTTTGATTTGCATGGTGTTGAGAATTTGCTGGTTTGTTCAAGGGTTTTTCTCCCATCGAAGAATGGCAATCAGGCAGGAAGCAGGCATGACTTTTTCTCCAGACAAGCCGCTTGGACCAGTTGACAAGCTCGGGGAGTGTCAAAGTCCCTAATGACACTGGCACTGTCCTTTGTGTTGTTGAGTCATGAAAGCACTGTGTGGGCTGGTTTAATCAGCATCATATCCCACCTCTCTGCCAGTTCTGCCATTGGTGTGCACTGGGCTCAGTATAAGGCAATAGTACCCTTACTCTAATCTATCAGTTCATGGTAACTTTGAAAGGCTATTAGATGTGATCTTTTAATGTTATTTTTTACTTTTTCAATTTTATTTCAAGCTCCCCCAGGTAATAGCTGGTATGTACATACAGCCAACTAGACGACTTTAAAAATGCTTTGCATGGAACATTTCATTGGGGGTCTCAAAGGACTTTCCAAAAGGGACTTGAAAAGTCTTTACAAAAGAAGTTAACGCCCTACAGACTATACTGTGTACCTCTAAGGGAAAAAGCATAGCTGGCCCTGCTGAGAAGCCAGAGGACCAGATATTGTCATACTGGGCCTTTTAAAATCTGAAGTAAGAGCTGGAGAGAGGAATCCACATTATGGAAATAGATTCTGCACATCATGGACTTTGATGAGGGTGTAAAACCTAACTGATGCATATGCATCAATGCCAGGAAAGGTGATCAAACCAAGGAAGAACAGGATTCATATCTGACAGAGAAAGTCACAATTTGTGAATGGGGATATGCAGCAAGTGAAAAACAGAGTATTATGACTACGGTCATCTGGTTAAACCACAGAGGAAGCTGATATCTGGCAAACGATGAACAGCAGAAACATGAGAAATACTGTGTAAAGGTAAAGAGGGTTTAGTGCCACCTATTTTCTATGTTATTTTCTATTTTGTGTTAAACTTCCAGAGGGGAGTTTCAGGATTAGCTTCTCTTATTCTCATTTTGTCTATATCCTAAATTTAATTTAGCATCATTATTCTATAAATTGCAGACTTTGAAGAATTACCTCATTAGTCTGGTTTGTGAGTTAATTTTGTATTTCAGTCTATGCTACCAGCCTGCAGGGTTGGGGGTTTTTTAAGGTTAATTTTTTTGTGAGTGTCTGTGGTTGTGCTGAGGTTTTTTAGTACATTTCTGTCTAGATTGGCAACTGGTATAAATCAGTACAGTCACAATAATTCTACTGAGCTACTCTGCCTGTTTTTATATCGATTTTCTTACAGTTCAGGACAAACTCCAGCAGTTTTTATTCTGGCAAAACTCCTGTTTCCTTTCTGAACTTTGGTAGCAACAACTACTGCAGAAATTAGCCCAGTTGGAATTTTTCTGCCTTTATTATTTATGTTTGTTTCAGATAGTAAATAGTGTCTGTACTTCTAGGACAACACTTAAGTCATCTTACTTGGCAAGTTATTATTTACACTGTTGCTATCCCATTAATTCCAAGAGGCTCTTAAGAAAATTGCTATATAAAATAGTAGCGCTCCTATAGTGGCCAATAATATGCTCAGAAAAAACATATAAGAAGCTGGGTATCAGGTAGTGCCATGTATCATCTGCCAATAACTGCATAGAGTATCATGCTGGTTCACATAAGAAAGCATATAGGGATGTGAACCATTAAGGGAAAAATGCTTTTCCCAATAAAATTAGGTTATAAAACAGAAGGAAAAAAACTGCATGCAGTAGTGTAGTAGTTTTGGGGGGGTTTTTTTGGCCTCTTTGAAATGTACTGTGAAAAGGCTAAGACTGTGAAATAATGATTTATGAGATAATTGATGTGTCTATAACATTAAAAATATATAATTGAATTACATTTTAAAATATATAATTAAATTACTATTTCATTCGTGTGTCTTGATATTACCCAATTCTTTTTGTCTGCTTGTACAACTACTTTTGCATACCTGTGAGTATTCCCCTAAGTAGTAAAACAGAAATTAATGTGATAGTCTCACACAAATTGTTTAAGTAGGTTATGTTTCTCAGATCAGTTTCTTAAGGAGCAACAATCTTAGTTTGGTTTGCTTTATGTCCAAAGCAATTTTCCAAATATATTCAGCAAGTTAGTGGTGGTACCATTCGTATGTTCTTATTGACTTCTTGGCCTGTTCCTGGCAAGAGAGAAACAGGATTTCATCACTTCAAGTGTTTGAAAATATAACAGTAGTTGTTCCCATGGATGCTGATGTCCTCTAGCAATTCATAACCCCTGGCAACATCCCACAACTGAAGGACGGGCCAAGAAGTCAACCACAGGTGGGGAGAAAAGACACACTTTGGAATAAATGATAAGGCAAGCAGTTACAGTCTGTCACTTTTCTTTCCCTGTTTTAAATGTAGAATGAAGAAGGTTTCCTGCAGGAGGGAATGGTGAATAATGCAGATGTTCCTGTGGATCCTGAGAATGAGGCTTATGAAATGCCTCCGGAGGTACATCTATAGTATTTGCTGTGAATGCACATAGGAGAAGGGCACACAGGAGGGGGCTGCATGCTGGAGTTAACATTAGCCTGGCACAGGCTGATGCTGTGAGCTTCAAGGGCACAGCAGAAACACCATCTCTTTGGCCAAGATCTCACAGAGATATAGTGCTGGGAATAAGAAAATCCATTGCTTCCTTGATAGTAAGGAAGTTTAACAGAAAAATATTGTCTGTGTTTCAAAACACTTGTGCCTGAGTTTCTGAGTAATCCACAGTAAACATCTATCTTTTTCCCATGATAGGTAGGGTATATGGGAAAACCTGCATCTTCGTAGATTGGTTTAATGGTTTGTCCATTTATCAAAGCATCATGCTTTGTAAAACATGTTAATGCAATTATGGGAGTGAATTATTTTGTTGTTTTTCGTGAAGCTGCTATCCAAAATATTACTACAGTATCTGGCATGATGCATTGGTAGTTGGAGCAGCATTTTTATAGTACATCAGATAATTAGGCTGAAAATGAGAGGTATAAAACACTTAGGCTGTGATCCAGTCTTTGAAAAGAATTAAAGGCACGCTTGATCACTAACACCTTGAGTATCACTGGAATTATGGGGGCTGCTTGCATACGTGTAGTTAAACACACACTTAAGTGGTTTACTGACTTGTACGATTATCTGCAGCACCTCGTGTGCTGTTTGGCCCAGAGGCAGAGTCCTACTCGTTCTCCAAGGGAATCGCCATGGGGAGGCCCCATGAGTTCCTGGCAACATCAGCTGAATAATACATTGACCACTCTAAAAGCCTAATTCTTTTGTAAATACAACAGCTTGCAAGGTACGGTATCTGGAAGATGTGACAAAATAATAATTAATGGCAAGATCACGTGAAAATCCATATATTTTGGCATTGAATCCAGTAGGAATAGAACAAGCAGTGAAAGTAGGATGTCATTCTCTAAAATGCTAGTAGTGCTGATTTCTGCTCTCCTCATTAGGAAGAGTATCAAGACTATGAACCTGAAGCATGAGAGTCCTTTCCTTCCTTTATATCTCCTGAAATCTACTAACTACTAAAGACGTCCCATCCTGTACAAGTGCTGAGTTCCAATGTGCCCAGTCGTAAAATTTTTTTACAGTTTTTATGGTGTATTTTGAAGTCTTCCATCAGCAATGATTGGAGTATCTGTGACTGCATCCACCTTGTTTCAGCATTTTCCTCCTGCTGAAATCCAAGCTGGCTGGCAGGGTCATTGTTGTGCTGTGGATATTGTGGCTTCAAGTCTAAAAGTTAAGAAAGAAAATATTAAATAAAAACACCTAAGTGTCTACTGCTTATTTCTAACTCTGTACATGTTTTGTTGATAGGCTGTCAGTAATTTGATATTGTTTATGATAAAATTTTTATTTGTTTCCTATGACTATTCTTTCTGTGCAGAGATGACTTATTGTGAGAGATTTATATATATATGTGTGTATGTATTATACATATTAAAAAAGTAATTCAGCATGAACTATGCACCTATAAATATTAGCTGTTGAAATTTTCTGGTTTTGTGGTGTGTTTTATTAACTTATGTCTGTAAATAATGGTGTTCAACTGAAGCAAATAAAATATAACCCATTAAAAATTAACTTCGAAATTAGTGATGTTTTATAACACTTTCTTTCCTCTCCAAAAGCCCCTGTTAAATAATTCAGACTGTTGCTTCCTGTGAAGGAACTAGAGGAACAAACCCAGCAAATTTAAGTCCAGTCTATACAAAAGACAGGGCGAAGAATGAGAGTATCAGGGCTGGTACCTCAGCCAGAGTGCATTGTTGACAAAATAGATTAATTTGCCATGCTAATAAACTTTCTGTTGTAAGGAGAACCTGAGAGTGAATGAAGACATTAATAATGGGCTGCAGCAGATTATCAGAAAATCATGAGGCCCTTTGAAGAATTACTGATTGAAGGTTATTGAAGTGCTGGGCTATGCAAAAAAGTGATGGATTAGACGCAGTTTGTCTTACAAGTCCCATTTAGCAAAAGTTGTGACTACTCTTTTTTTTTTTTGACATAGTAATTTTAGTAATTACGTTGCCTAGATACGTTTCCACATAGTAAAATGATTTAAAGGTGACGTGTTTACTTCTCTCATGTTATATTATCTGTTACTTTAGATCAAATGTCATCTCTAACCTGAATGATACCATGGATTTTGGTTGAAGGTTCTCTTCCCTGCAGCTAGTCTTTCCAGTGCTCTGGAGCAGGGATCTTCAAACAGGCAAATACCACTGTCTGTTTTGTAAGTAGGGAAACTTAGGTACCACCTCATAATGTGTGTCATTGGAATGTACAAAAAGAGACCCGAAACTCTCCAACTTGTTCTTGAACTGAGCTCCTGTCTGGTTTTCTGTAACCTCCCTGATACTAGTGTGCATGATGTGGAATAGATCTTTCCAGGTATGTACCCATCACAGCTCTATACAGTGGGAGCTGATGGGGTAGGACCGTGAGCTGAAATCACATGAACATTCTGATTTCTCGATGCTTGGAAAAGCACTACTTCAATTTCCCATGTCAACCCCAAACCCATATTTTTAAGGAATTTCATTTATTTCAGAAGAATTATCAGGTGCTTTTCTGAAAGCAATTAAAAATCCCCTTGATCATTTCAAACAACTTGCAATTTTTGATAATTAAATTGCTTAATTGAGGCTAAAGTCCTGTGCTCTTTTGCAGAAATCTTTCCTGATGACCTGCAACAACCTACTAACAATTTGCAGTCTCCTTCACAGGTGGTGTGTCAAAAGAATGTCTTGACCTAGACATCTCTACTGTTATAATTCATATTAATGCATCAGTGGCAAATGTATTAATTGTGTCCATGAAAAATTAATATTAGGACAGGGGACAATGTAAGATACTGCTTTTATAATTACTGATGTTATTTCAAGAATCCTTCTGTTTTAGCAGAAGGATTTGGGAAGAAAAGCCCAGTACTGTAGTGGGACTTTTATTTTATTTTAACATCATGCTAGCAGGGACTGATCCACCAAAAGCAACAACTGAGAGCATTCAGAAGCCTAATACTTCAGGAAGTAGCACTGGAAATAACAGCCTAAGTAAAATACATACTTCTGTTGTTTATCTTCTCTTCTACAGCCCACAGGTCTTGATTGCTTTAATGTTTC
This sequence comes from Actenoides lindsayi, assembly GCA_025331215.1. Lineage (NCBI taxonomy): Eukaryota > Metazoa > Chordata > Aves > Coraciiformes > Alcedinidae > Actenoides > Actenoides lindsayi. The sequence goes on from WTSP01026361.1 coordinate 13,840, forward strand.
TCTCTTAGGAAATAAAATTAAACTGTTTGGTTGCTCACATGTTGCAGGTAAGTCATACACTTCTTAAATAAGCTGTGGGGAGCTGTGTATCATAAAAAGTAGTAGTAAGAATTAATTGACTCCTGAGACTGTCCTATTATCTGAGCACGTAGGAGTTAATTCTTTTCTTTTGTAGGTTAACATCAGCAAACCATTCAGAGTTTTCAGGTAATTTAAAATGTACCATAGGCGAGGAGTTTAGTTCTTGTGGCTCTTGCAGACGTGCCCTCAGGTGGCCCCAAAAGTCCATGGGACCCCTGGTTACTATGGCAGCACAGTGTGATGCACTGCTCTGGTAACAAGCTGCATTTTAATTAGATTCCTTCAGGGCTGTCTGATCATCCTTTCCAGGTAAACTAAATGCCATTTTGTTTTATTTCCTGCAGAGACATGAATACTGACACACAGATTGCAAATGTCAGAACTGTGTTGGATGCTAAAGCTGAACTAAATAGGTACTGCTGTATTCAAATTTCTTTAAATGTCTGCCCTGGGTATTCAGAAATGCTTCTGCTGTTGTGATAATGTTTGCTTAAGCAATGCCTGCTAGATAGAAATACACCTCAGAGCTCTCTTTTCCTTAAAAAGCTTAGATTTCAACTCAGACTAAGAAATCTTCGGTCTTCAAATTAAGAGATAATGACTCTTAACATATCCCAGTTCTCCAGGGAAAAGAAAGTGTTGCTTTTTTGTTCCATTTTGACAATTTTAATTGGTCTTATAATGGTTTCTAATGAGACACATTGTAATAATGTACTTATTACTGTAAATCATAATGTTAATACTTCTGTTGCATGCCTTTTGTATAATGACTTTCAAGTCGTGTATTTGTCTGATGGATTTGTCTGCCCTCCTCCCCCCACCGAGACTTTTCTTCATTCCCTTGAGAGGTTGTAGGCAAGTTAAGGTAAATTACAGTGTCCTAAATTGAAGGAAAAGTAACATGCCTGCATTTCGTCACAAAGCACAGATTTTACTTATCCCGGCTTCCATAGCATGGGCAGTCTAGGCTCAGTGATTCTTGTGTGGAAGCATCTGACATAGACAACGGGTCAAGCAACTGCAACAAACTCATCGAGTAGAGGCCTTTGCCTCCGAGAGCTGGGAGACTTGGAGATTCAGGACTTTTGATCTTCTCGTACAAATTACGTGTGTCAGTCTTTACTGATGTGATGAGTTTCCAGGTTTTTTTCTGTATGTTTTTTAGGAAAAAAATAACTGTTGAAACATTACTTCCAGAGTTTCCTAAGGCACTGGCTGTACACTGCTTATTTTTGTCAGATAGATGGTGCTCAGTGGAAGTGATGCTCCAGGTCTCTGGTTCCTAACTCTTTTTATTGACTTCCGCGGGTGTGGATAATTCCTGTTGCTTCTCTTAAGTCTCCAAAGTATTCAGAGGTGACAGAGATCAGATGATCTGTGCCTCTGCAGAATATGGAAGAGCAGCAAAAGTAACAGAAAAATAAAGACTAAGATAAAATACCGTTCTCAGCAGGCTTTTTCAGCAGTGCAGTGGTCTTATACCCTGGCAAAATACCATACTGTAAATACTGCATGGTACTGCATACCTCAAATGGTGGGTTTGAATGGCATAGTTGCCCTTCAGTATTGCAACATTACAGGTAATTATTCCTTCAGGTAATTGATACTTAATGACATATTAATGCAAGCAAAGTCTTTGTGTTCTGCTCTGGAATTGCGTAGGGGGGTAAGTGGGACAAGATAGTTGGTTCCCTGGTACTGGTTTTGGGTTTGATTTCAGTCCACTCAAGACTTCCAGTGACTTTGACTACATTATCTGATGCTTTTTGGCCCCTAGCTTGAGGCTTTCAATATTACTGGAAAAGACACTAATAATGGTTTTCACAGGGTATCATTCTGCTTGCATATATGCAAGTCTGAACTAGCATCATCAGTTTTCACAAGCAGACTTGCTTTTGAGTCACAGTAGCCAAAAGCAAATGAGATCGTAGCCTTTAGTGTCTCTATGATGCATTTTTTAATGGAAAATATAATCTGTTTAAATGCAGACATAAACAATGTTTCTCAAGCCTGCCTGGCATTTAACGTGTAACTCAGAAGGTTCCTCTGATCTAAAAAAGGCTGGCAGATGGAGAAACAGCAGGTGGAACCTCAGATGAGACAGTCAGGAGGTAACAAACAGGGTAGGAAACTAGGTCAGATGAGATTTCTTCCATATTGGAAGAAATGCTTTGAAAATGTCTCCTCCAGTTGGAGGCATAAAAGTAGATTTTCAGCATTAATATTTGCATCTCTGAATGTCAGTCTATAATCATCTGATACATCTATAAGGCATATTTATGTGGAAAAGGTGAACGTCTGAGATTTACAAGTGTGATTTTTTTCCAACTTCAGCATAGATCTCTTTACAAGAGGCCAGGGCATCCACGCGTTCCTGATTATTAACTTGAAAGTTAACAAGGAGAATGTTATTACAAAAAGCCAACTGCTGGGATACCTCAACTTCTTTTCCTTTTCTACTCACCACTCTCTCATTTGTTTCTTTCTCTCTACTAATCTGATAAAATTTTCAGAGGATTAGGTCTTACACTGTCCCCATTGTCAAGTGTCCCATTTTATTGCAAAATCTTTTTTCAGCCGTTGTGACGTGCCTGGAGAGCTGGGATTTACTCTTTGGCCATCCCTCTAAAAAGAGGAAAGATCAAAGCTCACCTCCTTCTGGGGATGCTCCCATCGCTATTGTATCCAAAGACACAGCAAGGCAAAGGCACTACCCAGAAGCGTTGAGGCCAAGAGGCACAGTGACTGTTTAAAGAAGGCAGAGGAGGAGGTTGGAGAAGCAAATCGGGCATGAGAACCTTGCAGAGAATTGTCTGGCATTAGTCCTGCCTCCCTCCCCCCAGGCGGTGCTTCTGGTGTCAGAGGCTAATGATAGAAGATAAAAGTGCTTCCAGGGACAGGCACTTCAAGGAGCAGGGTAAATTCCGAACAGGGCTGCTTTGCTCTCTGTGAGGCAGAATTCCTGTGCTGTTTCAGGAGATGTGGCTTTTTATCTTGAATTCCCTTTTGTATTTTTTCTGCCACCTGAAGTCCTCTGTAGCAAGAAAACAAAAGCAATTGGCCAAGGAGTGTTTTACACTAATAAATTAAAAAAGAAAGCATGAAACCTGGCTGTGTGTCCTGCATAGAAAAGGGAATTTCACAGTGCCCGCAAGACTGTTATCCTCTGCTGTTTGCTCAGGAGTTTTATTCATGTGAATTTCAGTTGTAAAATGTGTGAAACCTTGCAAAAATAACAAAGATGGTCATCTAATGTTAGCATGTGGTAAGATAGCATCATGCTGAATTAGTTACATTGCCCACTTCCCAAAAACCAGAAAAATCTGACAAGGAGTGGCCTTAGCAAGAAGACCACACAGTGTTGTTGTGTAAAAATGGACAAACATGTTAATAATGAAAATGTAAAGGACAGTAATTCACTAATGCTACATGATAAGGCCGAAAATAAATGAAATATTATCTTGGGCCACTAAGTGTCAACTCTAATTAGCAAAGAAAGGTGATGGCAGCTCCCCAGAAACACTTGAAACAAAACTCCTCCTATTTATTCAGCCCCCTCAATCTAGAATCAAGTTCTCTGTTGGCTCAGATTTGCAGCAAGAATGCGATATATTCCGTTTGAATAATTGGATGTTCTTAGGTGTGAAATAAATGAAAGTGTATTCAGAGCCTTCAGTTTTCTTTTTTCATTCTCAATTTTATGAAAGCTTAGTAAATTCAAATATAATAATAATTCCAGTCTGTTGCAGTCTGTGCCAAAGGCAGTTGTTGTGCACTAAAGGGAAAGATCTCCTGTGTTAACGCATTTCATGGACAAATTAGTTTTTCCTGACATTAGAAGTCGTTCAGTGCCTGTTTGAAGAAAGGAAAGCAAGTGTCCTCTAATTATTTTTTTTAATACATTTTATAATATGTCTGAAATATGATTTTACACGTGCTTATGAGGAGACCCGTTTGAATCACATTGGATACCTATACATACATATGTATTCTTTAATGGATACTCTGTGTGCACCCATATGAGTAAGTAATGTCTTACCTTTGAGTGTTACAAAGTGCTACTATTGTAATAATGGTCTTAGATGGGGATGGTGGAAATTATTCCGATCTCAAGGAATGCTTATTGAAGGCCTTTAATATAAATATGAGGTAATAGATTTGAAAGCTGCTAGCCTCACAACTAACAGGTCAAATCTGCGTTAGCAGAGTTTTGCAGGTGTAACCGCACAAGTCTACAAATCTAGATGTGGCTTATCTTAGCTACAGCACAGGGTTGCTAACATTGTTTGGCCCCTTACAGTGAAATATGCCATTTAATAAAGATGCACTGTTGCTACTACACTTCTGGACTAGGTGCTCTTAATGATACAGCTACATGAATCAAGAATTGCATTTATTCTCACCCGTGTTGTGCTTGGTGATCTTTCAGGTGCTGAATTGCTTGTCACTGTGCCAGTTCCACTTAACTGAGCATGATAATAAAAGCACCCTACCCAGAAACCCTGGCCTTGCCTAGTTACAGAATGGATTTCTTGGCAAACCTGTGTTATGTGGGGTTGGCCTTCTGCTCCTAGGAACAGCGTGGTTTTTCTGAACCCCTGAGTGCCAGTGGCTCCTATGTGACCAGGAATAAGCTCTTCATGACAACTGCTCTACAGTGAACTGTAAAGCATCATGGAAATAAGTATGTTAAATCAAGGAAGTCTGTCTTTCTCTCATTAAGAGATACACTATGCTGCTTAAATAAAGGGAATTATCCTGAGCTTGGAATATACACTGGAATAGATGAGTGTTAGCAGAGCCAGAGCGCTTGATGGCAAGGCAGCTCTAGGAGGATGTTGGCTGGCAAATGCACGTCAGTTGAGAGGAAATGAAGGCAAAAGTGCACACTCCCTCAGGAGGGTGGGTAGATCTGCAAGAAGAGAATTGGTGGTCAGAGGAGTGCACTTTGGGGAGAAACAGAATTTACCATGTTGATAAATCGCCCATCTGTTTTTTCTCGAATCACTTTGTCTTGTCTTACGTATTACGAGGTTGCTGGAGAAAAGGTCGTTGTCTATTCCATGGCTGTTCACTTCCTAGAACAATGGGACCCCAGATATTACCGAAACAGAAGTGAAGTGTGAGGATAATGCTGTTAAACTGGAGATTCATGAGTCAAGTATGTTGTCTCTGGAGAGCCTTTGAAATCCACAGGAGAACGGTTATTTCAGAGAAGATACTGACTTACAAGTGAGATTTACTTCATCTCCTCATGGCAACTGGGAAGAAAAGGAAGAAGAGTGTGTGGCTGCACTTTTGCAAAAAGCAGATGCTTTCTAGAGGTAAGCTCTTTCTTCAGTACCTGTAGAAGCAGTGCACCCAATGTAGGGCTGTGTCTTCTGCTCTTGTGTCTGTGATGGGCTTGAAGGGTTATTGTCGTTAGAAAATGAAATCAATGGGCAAGTGCAGATCCTACAATACTGTAACACAGCAAGGGCATCCTTTAGTAATGTAAGATACAGAGGCATACTTCCATTCAAATTCTGCTAATTGTTTATGGTGTTGTGGTAGGAAGGTCACCTCAGTTGAATTACATGACTGTAAAACAGAAATATCTGTACTTGCAAAGTGCTCACAGATCTGAGAGGTGTAATACTGCTAATTCTGAAACTAATCTGAAACCCTTGATTAATATGGACATAATACGGCAGACAATAAAGAACTGGAAATTTGTAGCTAGTTGCCACAGTTTCTTTTCCTCTGCCGCCTTCTGTCACATGTTTTTATGTCTTCTAACCACAGCTGAATGGCTATCTTTACTTTAAGAAACACAGCACAATAGCGAGACAACTGAGCTGGGAAGTGTAAAAGAACACGATCAAGTGTTCTCCTGTGTCATGCAGTTATTACTGCTGGTGGAAAAGACCAATAGCAGGTCTTTTCCTCCAACTTCTTAATTTAAACTGAAAGTAAAGAATGGGTTGTTAGACGTAAAATGAAAAAAAAAAACCCTAAAAAATCTCTAGTTTTCTCATTAAATAAACTGAAACATGAATGTTCATATGGATATCATGATTTTCCACAACATCAGTTTGCAGCTGAGATACCTGAAGATTAATGCGTGTCAATCTTCCCTGACCTGAGGTCATGCTCCAGTCACATGCTGACACCAAGACCTGGAACCTACTGCAGCGAGCCCTGGTCTAGAGGAGAGCTGTGACATGCTCTGATCAGTTCTAATCTTGTTGACTGGGACAGCAAGATTCTAGTTCGACCTCAGGTATTGTTGTGCTCATGTGGTAGGAATGGGAATGCATCTTACCTAGCCACTTTTTTTATCTCTAGGATCTGGAAAGAGTTTCACTCACAAACACAAATACAAGAATGGTTCTGAACCTGTTCCTAAAACACTCTTGCTAAAAAGTAGTCTCTTTTCCCTTTAAAATTTTTGTCCTTGTCTTTCTGCTGATCTTAGAGTATTCAAAAGCCAAAAATGTGTGGAGTATCGTGTCATAACCTTGCACATCCTTAACTCCCAGTGGAACCTCTATAGAAACATGACGTACAGAAAATGCAGGGTCAGGACAGTGGGAGATTTCTCCATAACTTATCTTTCTGTATCAGCAATTCTAGTTACATGTCACATTGTAGTGAGTTTGTGTTTGCAGAGTGGAACCAAGGGGGAACTTTGGAATAAGTGGTAGAGTTGAGAACCAGGTGTGAACAGACACTGGAGAAGCAAAATCCATTTTTACCTGTAGGGACAATTAAAAGTCAGGCAGACCTCAGAATCCAGATTTAATTAATCCTCTCATTGCAGTCCAAGTAGTTTATTTTCATGCTTGTCAATCTGATTTCATTCTCCAGAAAGGAAACTGAGATCACTTTGCTTTTGTACCCCCCCTTTGCACAGTACTTTTCTATTCAAAAATCCTTTAAAAAGACCTTTCTTTCTCCTGCCACCAAGAGCATCTGAGCTTCAGATTTCTGCCTCTCTCTTTGCTGATGTGTATCAGATTGATCTCCTCCAAAAGTAACCTGCTACAATTTTTGTGGGTGTGCAAGACTTTACCTATCACTTGACAAAAGTTTACTGAAGCACAGAGGGACCTATCACTTTCCTATCAGCATTCACCCAGGTTCACACACTGGTGTTCTTCCATTGCCGTTTTTAATGGTATTGTTTGTAAGAAAATCAGTATTTGTGGCTGTCACATACAGTTAATTGGCCAGCTAGCTGGTGTAATTTCTGTGTTTTCTCATGAGATTGTAATTTCTCTGCACAGGTCTGCAGCCTGTTTTAAGATCTCACTTTCACAGCAGTTACATATCCATGAAATCCCAGATGCTCAGTTATTATTATTTATTGTCTGCATTAGGAGAGCATCCTCAGGGCCTAGATGTGATTGGGTCAAGAGCTTTAAAATACCAGGTTGAAGAAACAAATCTGACAAAGAGTGGAAATGAATTAACTGCTATTTATAAAGCTGAGAGGGAGAGGAGGTTTTAGTGAGTTTTTAGAACATCTGGCATATCCCCAGTGCCATGCAAATAAACAACAACATTGCAGGGAAAAGCTGTGAAATACTTACATTTTAAATGCCATTAATCTCCCATGTACCACAAATTACATATGCGTGAGGGAGGTTATTATTCAGAATCAATTGGAAAAAAACCCTATACTCTAGATAGACCTGCTGGGGATTGCGTACTGACACTCTGAAGGCAATGTTCTTGTATTTTCAGGTGAAAGAGGGGGTAAGCTGTAGAGTGCTGTTTGGTGACTGAGCATCGAGTAGCAGGATAAGCCAGCACTTGGCATGGTCCTCTCTTTGTTAGGATGACACCACAAGGTCAGATCCAAGTGTTTCCACCCCTAAGCTGTACAATCACACCTTACCTGTTGAACAGAGGAACAAGGGTGCTCTGGTGGGTATCTCTGCTGAAGTGGTACTCTCGGAAAACATAGTCTCACCCCCATGTTGCAGACACCGAGGAGAGATGTGAGGCAAAGGACCCCTGGTAGTGTGAGTGCCTTGAGTGAGGGCAAATAACCTCATCCCCTATTAGCCCAAGCCTTTCTACACCCAGGGTATGAGCACTAATCATCAGATGTGTTTAATTATAAACTATCTGGATAATCAGACTGGTTTTAAAGGTTTGCATATTGTTTCTGATAGTTAGTTAGAAGTTTGTCTCTCTAGTGGCTTGAGAACAGGGCGGAAAACTCTGTACTTATGTCAGGCTGTCATCACTATTAGTCTTCTGTGAGCCAAGTACTGAAAATTAGTGTGGCTCTGCTGGGCCTGAATAAACAACAGGTCAACTGTTTAAAAAGAAAGCTGGGGAAATACTGCATTTTACAACACAGTTTAAGATTATAAAGCTGGACGGTTTCAAAACAGAAAGAAAATCCATATTCATATTTCCAAAACCATTTTGCAACTTAGGTTTTTTTCTGCTAAATGAAACTTTGTCAAAATTCATTAGATCCCATGAAGGATTTACATTTGGATGGAAAACAGGTAAGATTTTTCATATCATTTCTAGCACCACAAACTCTAGTAAGATCTTTCCAGTATTTCTACCTTGCAGTAAGAAACTCTCTGTATTACTATCTGGATAGAACTATCTTAGGCCTCTCCTCCTCCCCCCCCCCCCAGCATATTCTGGTGTATATATATCTCACTGCTATTATTTTAGATGAATGACCCCCCCCAACTTCTGAGACAGACTTTGTTGTGGGGTAACTTGAAAACCAGCATCACCTTTCAAGGCCATGTCTGCATGTATTTAAAAAATCCTACCAAGAATGTTATTTGTATGTCATCATTTACATACTGGTTTTGAATTGGTTCTTCTTAAAAAGGACTGAAAATAAAAAAAAAAATCTACCTAAGCCCTCTCATCTGATTTGTAGCACCAATACGCTGGTTTTTTCTTTTCTTAAACACTATTTGCCATTCAGGCCATCAGACAAGGAGCTGAGGAGCAGACAATTGTTTAGATATAAGATCTTTTGAACAAATGACTCACCAAATGATAGCATACTGTTTATACTTCTGTTAATCTAGTGACAAAATGGTACAAAATTAATTCTGAGTCAGACTCTCAGTGCAGGCAAGGCAAGGCTGCAGTGCCTGGTCACGCCTGCCTCACTGCTGCTCCTCCTGCTTCCTATTTCCTCCATTCTTTACCATGTGTGTATATGCAGACTGAAGTGTTCTGCACGGCTGAGGAGCTTGATGAAGCTTGGGGAATTTCAAGATCAAGGCTTTAGGTCATATGCTGGTGGGCACACAGAAATACAAATATCAGGGTTACAGACAGATACAACCTTTTGTCCGAGTGTGTTTGCAGGAAGTCAAGGTTACTGTGCTACCACCTAAAATGCTTCCATTGTGTATTTAAATAGCAGCTTTTTGTGGATACTTTAAAAAATCTGACCTCTAACATTTTTATCTCTAGAGATGTCAGGACACCAGCCAGTGTGAAGGAGATGACTAATAAGATCATCTTGGTTTGCCCTTTTATTTGGGAGGAGGTTCTTGTCTTTGCAGCCTGCCCAGTAGTTATGGGCAGTCACACCACAAAGACTGCTCTTGATTTTTGAATTACTGTTGTTTAGAAGTCACAATCCTTTTGTCACTTGTAGTCTATAACTCAGATGGAAAACAACATCTGCTAGAACAGAAGAAAACAGGCGTGTTCTTTTTGAGCAGCTCTAAAACCACTCTACCAAATAGATCTCATTTCTTGTTAGTGAATTCATAGTTCTTGCATCAGCTGTTGACTTTCAGCAAGACTCTTCCACATTACACTTTCAATTGACTACCTCAGCAGTCATTTTGAAGGAGATACAGGGTGTGAGGTTTCAGTGGGTGCTAATTTTGGGTTTGAATCTAAAGTTTTTAATTTCTTCTTTCAACAAGGAAAAAAAACCCAGTGGGAAAGCCTCAAGGAAAGTGGGAAAAGTCAATTCTTCCTCTTCCAATCTCAGGAAAAATTACTCTAGAAACACCTAGCAAGGCAGGTCTTCCAATCTGTCCTTTTCACACCAGAAGCCTCCTTTCTTTTTTCATCCTTATTTATGCACTCCCAGTTTCTCTTCTTAGCCACCCTGGAGCACAAAGCAACCTCAGTTGCTTGGGGAAACTCCAGGGTTCACTGCTATTTTGCAGCATCCAGCCATAGCTTCTAAGAAGTGACTTCTAGATTTTGCACCAGCTGCCCAAAACCTGTGACAAAGGAGACGTGCAGAGGGGATGGTAGTGAAACTGAGAAAGAAGAACTCAAATGCAAAAGGGAAAGGTCTATTGTGAAGAAGAAGAGGACAGAGTGATACTTCTTTTTCTGCCCTTAGTTGCTGGTAGGCTTGGTATGTGTGCTTGAAAATCTGAACCATCCATCTCAGAAAGACTGTGGTCACAGCCATGTTTAGACAGAGAAAAATGAGTGGCTCCTTGATGGCAATAACATTAACAAAACCAGGCTGGACTCAAGCTGATGACTCGGTGTAAAATAGCAGAGTGTGATTATGCCATGCCATTTGTTTCTAATCCACCTGCTGATGCTTGTTGTTTATTTGTTTAACATTTCTTTATTTGTACATTGCACCACCCTTCTCCATCCTTTGCCAAAATTACATTGCTAATGATTAACTGCACGTGGCATTCCTGTGGTGCGGTGCTCAGTGCTGGGTTATTTCATGCAGTGCTCTAGTGAAACAACAAGTGAGAAAATTCGAGCCTAGAAAAGCAATAATTTATTACAGTAGAACTGAGCGCAGAATGAATCACACTGCTGACAGTTTCTGGCATAAAGCTGATCTATTAGAGATTTTGCTTTTCTGCAAATTTTTTCTCCTTCTCTGTTTCGATATCATGTTCATCTCTAGATGTAGTTTGTCTGGGCGAGGTAAGCTTGTCTCTTCTGATGCCATCAGAAAGACTCTTCATAAAGGCTGAGGTGACTCAAACAGATAAACTGTTTAATAGGTGTCTTTAACAGAGGAAAACAGATTTTGTTGTAATCTGCATCAACTTTTAAGTTGTTTTGAGTATGTACGTTAACAGAGCTGCTTTACTGGCTTCATAAAAAGTGCTTCTTTAAGAGTCTGAAGAATCCTAAAAGATCATTTTGGGGTTTGTTGCTCGTGGCTTTTTTTTTTTTATTTTAGTCTCCTATAGCAACAATTTGGTAAAAATCTGAACGGAATGTGAACATTTTGAAAAAAGGCAGCCAGCCTGATCTAGTTAGCATCCAAAAACTTAAATTTTAGGTCAATGTCTTGCAAACTCTAATTAAAAATAGTAAATAGGATGAAGAACTTCTCAACCATGCACCAGAATTGTAGTATGTCATGTTTCTCAGAGGACAGCTGCAGTATATTTTTTTCCCAAAATGAAGTAACAGTGTAGTGCTGGGGACAGGTGGGAACTCCAGGGACTTGCTCATTGTTTACATCATGGAGAGAGCAAGGAAAGGGGCAAAGATGAAGCCTGGTGAAGATCCTGCAGAAGGTAGGTTTGAGGCATTTCATTTCAGTGACAGGAACAGCTACAGAAATGAGCACAACAGAAAAGGCCATGGGTACGACAGAGGCTCTGAGAGCTCTTTCAGCAGAAACTTGTCTGAAGGGCATCAACAGCTGGAAGGACAGCTCTAGACCTCTGCTGTGCTCAAAGAAGATAGAGAGGTGAAGAAGCAGCTGCAGGGATGGGCCCTGGCATGAAGTCAGAGGCAACACAGAGACAGAGCTGAGTCTTGATTGTAATGCTCCACCTTCTGAAAGTGCTCAGCCTGCTAATTAGAAAGGGATATCTGAGACTTACCATTTCCACAGAGCTGTTAATGGACTGTCATGTTGATTTTAGGGTGTAGGAAAGATGGTCCAAGACACAATCTAGGCAGCTCATCTGATAGCACTGGAGACTTCTGAGTGTTGCAAATCACTTCAGGGTGATTGAATCTAACAGCAGCTTTGCTTTGAAGGAAGTCGTAGACATGGATGTTCTTGCTGTCACATCTCAACTGGCCCAACAGATTACACAGTCAATGCAGATATTCAGACAGGCTGTGTGCAAGAAAAATTGCTGTGTGCAAGAAAAATTGCTGCCTTTAGTAATAATTTTGTCCGATTGTCTTAATATGTTTTAGAAAATAGATGGGAAAATAAAGTGAGGGACAAGTGTTAGGAATAAATCCTGTACCTTTCTGAACAGGATCTGCAAGTTCTTACCGTGGAAAGCATAGATTTCCCCACTGAATACAGCTTGGGGGGAAAGGAGAAGCTAATTAAGGAAATACCGGATGTTATCAAGAATTTAAGCATCAAACATGTTTGGAGGAGGGGGGAGTTCAGGCTGCTGGACCCGGCCAGGGAACATCTTTCCGGGCGGCAAGCTGCCGGGAGCGCTGGGGTTTGCTGACATGACATCGCCATCTGGTGACTGGCCGAGGAGAACGGCCCCGAAACCCGCCGCTCGCCACCTCCTTCCTTCCAAGAACGAACCCCGCACGGCCCCGCCTGCCCTGCCTGCAGCCGCGGCCCGGGAGCTGTTGGGAAATGTCGCTAAATGCCGATGGTAACTTCCTGAGAAGGATTAAAAGTATTCATTTGGGCCTAGAGGGGGATGGTCTTGGGCTCAAGATCGGTGCCGTTTGTTGTCCTGTCCTAATTTTACGACCTTCCTCATCTGTTCAGCTTGGAAGATGATCTTCTCCACATTCCCTCTCTGTCCCCAAATCCAGCTCGTGCCCTGAAGCGTAGAGAAGAGTGGAGCTGGGGAGCTGGTGTACATAAACAAATCATCATTTAAGCACTTGGTGAAGTAGTGCTTTATGTTGGGACACATGATTTACTTATTTTCATCTATGTGATGTTTTCATTTGTATAAAAAGCCGTAGCTAACACAAGAAGTGATCAACTACAAAACTTAGTTATGCTCATGTGTCACAGGTGATGGCAAACTGTGCCAACAGACAGAAACAGAGCTCAAGAAACTTGTGAAAATCTGACTGCAAGATGCTCAGTCTTTAACAAAGATGTGTGACTTGTTCCAGCTACCAAGAAGAGTTGGACTATTGGTTTTTTTCTTTGTTTGCTTCTTGTTGCTTTGTTGTTGTTGTTTGTTTTGGGTTTTGGTTTAGTTCTTGTTTTTTATTTATTCTGAACTAAGAAAAAATCCCAGCTCAGTACTTTAGTATGGTGAATTAAAGAAATGAGTCAAGTTTTGGGATGTCTACATGAACTGCTCTAGCCAGCAAACACTCCTGAGACTGTGGATGTGTGTAAAAGAGACCTCAAGTACAGTAACACAGTGAACTGTTTACTTTAGCAAAAGGCATGGTTTTATCTTTGGGATGGAAGGGAAAAATCTTTGGAGGCTGAAGCGATACTACCTGTTAGAAGTAGTACAACTTCAGGGGTAAAATGTATTTGTACATTCACTAATAGCACTCTCTAGATAAAGAGTAGTATGAAAGTTTCCCACATTAATTGCATTTCAGTTTGAGCACATGAATTACACTAATTAGGAAGTCAGCATGATGAGTCATTAACAAATAGCACCATATTTTAAAAACACAGCTTAGTAAATCATAACTAAAAAAAAACAACACTGATGTGGGCCCCTGAAAACTTCACATATGGTTAAGTTAAATATGACTAGTACTTTTTAGCTGGAAGGATTTCCTGAAAGTATAACATTAGCAAATCATTTCTCTTTTAACCTGTCTGAAGTTCCTGTAAACATCTATTGGTACAATGCTTAATATGCGCACTGCTGTTCAAGCTTAGAATAATAATCAGTGCTTCATACACCCGTGGGGAAACCAGAACAACAAAAAACAGCCCACGTGTGGAATAGCTATATAAGCACAAGACTACAACAGAAGGCAGGTGTATTGTGAGGAATCAATGCAGAATAAAAACCACACTCTTGGAAGAGATTCATTTTAGACTTGAATGAACTAAGAAGAAAACATCATCTATGAACAATATTACTTATTTTGGCTAGAAAGAGAGACACCTGTTCACTGCCTAGAGTCCCAAGCAAGTCATATTGGAAAATTAAAGTCTGGTTATATAAAAAAAATAAATAAATCATAGATGTAGCAGTGAGGGCAGAGCCATGTCTGTTCAGGAAATCTACATAGTACTAAAATTCCTACACATACTGGTTAACTGTGGAAGTCCTGCATTATTTTAATGGCTGTTAGTGAATGCAATAGTCTATATAAAAGTAACAGAAAGCAAAGTTCTATTTTATTTTATAAGTTGCAAGTCTTAAAGGCTCTACTGGAAAGCATTCAAAACGCACAGGACACAAATGCACATGTTTTGACTGATCAGTAATCAGTATTGCATTTCAAAGAAGTGTAACTGCAAAACAGCCTCTGCTGAAAAATAGAGCTTACTTATCTGCAAATACTTTAAGTACTTTAAGTGTTTTCAGATACACTGTACTTCTGGTTTTGTTTTCAATTTTGGGTTTGTGGGTTTTATTTATTTCTGGGGGTTTTTTTTCTGTATAAAAATCAAGGTTGTTTTTTTATAACTACTTCGAGACTACTTTTTTTTCTCTCTACTGAAGAAGGTGAGAAAAATTACTTTGGTGATTAAAGGTGAGTGGGATGAACCCTGTCCATGATAAAGAATCAATGTACAAAGTGAATGAGTGATCACAGGCTCAGAGTGGCTCCAGGAAGCTGGGTGAAGGTCACCAGAACATCATAGCTTGTCTTGCACTATGGTACCTTCCTCAAGGTCTATCTTCAAATGTTACAGAGGTTTAGTAGGTGAGGCCAGTTATAAAGGAAAAAAAATAAACTCCCACATGTACTTTATTCAACAAGATAATTAATTAAAATAATTGAGCATTAGACTCAGCAAAACAATATTGCCTCCCCTTAATTCAGCTTAAGTTTGTAAGGTTACAAGTAGCTGCAGTTATAGTCATTAGACATTTTGTACTATCCAGTACTATCTTGTATTAAGACAGCTTTACAGGTCAGGTCCCTCAAACATGTAGGAGTTGGTGGTCCAGTTTGAAACTATCTACTGGGCTCCCTTTCTAATCAATGTCCTTCCCATTTCTTGGTTTTACTGACACTCAAGCTGTGACTGAAGCATCCAGTCACGTATACATCCTACCTCCTCCAGAAGATATTGTGATTTCATGTAGAAAAGTGGTTTGGCCCAGTTTTGAGACTGTTCATCGCAGGTCTAACACTCAAATGGCAGGGGACTCACATGCCTTAGGCAGAGCCAAAAGCACTCTCCTAGATGGCTTGCTGTGCTCTGTGTTGCCACCTTAAATCTTCTCATTTCACAGTTTTAGTTTAAGAGTAATTGGGCTTTGCTCTCTTACTGCTGAAAGACCAAGGAATGTAAAAGACATGTCAAAGCCAGAACAAAACAGCTATTCAGAAGTGAGACTAGAAAGGTCCTTTTCTCTTTCTTTTTGTAACTGTCTCCTAACAGTGGCTCCTACTAAGCAAAGTTTCGAGAACAAAACCACCACGTTTGCACAAACAGCAATTAGGGCTACTCTGTGAAAATGCATGCATTTTAAAAATGTCATCTTAATGAGACTAAAAGCTGTTGTTTGAGCTATTTATAGACCTATGACTCTCATTATTTTACCATTAGATCATTTACTCATGGTAGTTTTCTTTTGCAAAGACTGAATGTACCTTATTCCATGACTGTGCCACCATGGGGCTCAGGGCTTGGAGCTGGAACTGCATCCCTCACTGGCAGAAAAGAGATGAGTTTGAAGAGAAGAAAGTGGAAGAGTTTTAATATACTAAAGCACAGTATTTGATTTTGTACCTCCAGAAAAAAAAATTGCTATTTAAACTCAGGGAGGCAAGATTTAATATAAAAAACTATAAAGCAGGTAAAAAGCTGCTCAAGGGGCATATAGCCATGGGCGGTCAGGAGAAGCTGGCTAGGGGAGGTAACAAGGAGCAGGCTTGGGGGTGATCTCTACAGGTGTTTATGGCTGTGCAGATGAAGTTTTATCACCTAACCTAGGTGTTTGATACTGCATTGCATAGACTGTATTTACGTATTCCAGGTGCTCAGCATACATAGGTGCTCCTGTGGTATGTGGAGAGTGTGACTGGCAAAGTTCTGCGACTACGGTAGCAATGTCGTAACTGGCCACATGCGTATCCTTCAGGGAAGTCACACAGCTCAGTAGGACTTGCTGAGTTCAAAGCAAATGCCACACTAAACTGCAAATCACTTAAGAAGCTCAGAGCTATTTTTGGAGCTCCATGGAGAAGCTGAGGAAGGTGAGCAGCCTCTCTGTCTTAAGGCAAGTGAGACAAAGGTGACTCTGAAACAAAGCAGGCCAGCACTGTCATTAGAACATCGAGTTGGATGCATTGCAGGGTCTAAATCTCAGCATTTAAAGAAGGTTTTGATTGAGATACTCAGTTATTAGCATATTTGTATGACTGATGCCCCTTAGCAAAATGAGACATGGATCTCTCCAAATGTTGCCACTTTTTCACACATTATGGTAACACATGAGATTTCTACTAATCACTCTGCTTGGCTGAACAGAGCCATCCTAGCAAATGGCAAATAAACAGAGAAAACATTAAAAATAAATAAATAAATTTCCACAGCCATTACTACTAAGTTTGAATTTTAAGAAATGTAAAAATGAGAAAAGACAGACTATTAATTCCATCTAAATGACTGGCCTTATTTCTAGTCTAATAATCTATTTTAACTCCATGTAATCATAATATTGAGTTGATTAGCACTCTGACATGTAATCTTATTAGTGGTTCACAAGGTTGCATTTAATCTGACTGATTATGCTAGTGCATTTCTGAGTAGTTGGTTCAGCACTGTTGTGGCTCCTAATGAACTCTCCAAGCATTAAAACTCACCAAATAGAAGTTATTACCTAGCTTATTCTGTTTGTTCTGGTGTTCTGCACACACTAGTCATTTTTCCTTTACCTGAAGTCTTGTGTAAACTTTTATTGCTAACAAGCCACCAAAAACCTTATAGCCTGTTTCCTGTATGTCAACATCTATTTGCCATCTTCATAATTAAAACCAAAAACAAAATGAAAAAATAACCAAAGCAACCAAACAACTAAGCAGGTTTTCTTCCCATAAATATTTGTATGGCTTGTTTCTGCACTCTCATTCTATTGATAAACTCCTTGCTTAAGAGTGCCTGGCTTGGTTAGTAGCTCCACAGCTCTATTTGCAGAAGAAAATTACAGCTGCAAGACAGGCTTTGCAGTAGTTTCACTTTCTTTCAATACTGGATGAGTTCTTGTCTTAGTAGGGATTAATAAAAGTAATTGTTTATAGAGAGCAGCTTTAATAGCAGTGCTAAAGTTTTCACTCTGCTCTTGCCTGTGTATTGAAAGTTACTCAGCTGTGAAAGATGACACTTGTATCTGGGGACTTGTGCCAAGGGGAAAGGAAGGTCAGCCCTTGCAAATAGACAACACAAGCAGTTTATGCAGCAGTTGCTGGTTTTGGTACAAGAGCCAGGACAATGGAGTTACAGCTGGTCGGGAAAATGGAAACGTGAATCAAAGGAACAATTTTAGCCTGGTTGTAAGGAGGCTGCAACCTCACTGAAGCCACTCTAATTACGCAAGTGCTGAATTGAGCTATGCTGTCTTCAAAGAAATGAGCTGTTTCTAGGAACAATATCAAGTGTAAGTATTTGATATAGCCTTTCCAGAGTGCATTAGCTGAACAGTGACATCTTTACCCATTCCATTCTTCAACACCTAATACTACAGAAAGTTGGGAGAATGCAGTGTGTCCATCTTTCTGCTGTCCTCCTCACTACTTATCTATTTTACTTCCTTATCAACACAACAAATCCCAACGTGGCAGAGGCTAGAAGGGACACCTGGAGGTCATCTGGTCCAAGCCCCCCACTCAAGCAGGTCCACCTAGAACAGGCTGCATAGGACTATGTCCAGGTGGCTTTTGTGTATCTCCAATGGTGGAGAATTCTGAACAACCTGTGACAATGCTTAGTCACTGTCACGCTAAAAAAGCTATCAAACTTCTCTTTTACATACCGAGTCAGGTACTTAATTGGGACCATCCTTGCAGTCAGTATAGTCTGCAGTCTACTCTTCTGTCCTGTGCTGAAAACCAGCCTTACTCACCCATGTAATTCAGAGTCCTTTCAAGATCCTGAATTTACCATTCCACTTCGTCTTACGGGCTGCCCCTGGCTGACAAGGTAGATGGATGTTTTCAGAGTGGACAAAAACTTAAATGTTTATTCTCCTCTTCCTACATGTCTTTGAACAAAGCCCTTAAAATTATGACCCAAACTCTGGGTGGCACCCTGTGGTGCCACCTGGGGAAATCAGATTACCCAATATTCAGCTTCATGCTAACTCCCAAGGGTGCCACCAGCAAGTCAGAAGGCTGTTCAGCCAGGCTGGTCTCTTCCCCACCAGTTCATCTTACAACACATGGGGACATCTGCTTCTGCACCTCTAAGACTTAGTTCTTGAAGAACGTCCAGCCTTCCTGGATGCCTTTTCCCTTCAGGATTATCTCTCAAGGGACTCTTGCAACCGGAGTCCTGAACAGGCCAAAGTCTGCTCTCCGGAATTCCATGGTAGTGGTTCTGCTCACCCCCTTCCTTACTTCACCAAGAATTGAGAACTCTGTCTTTTCATGGTTGCTAAGCCCAAAGTGGCCTCTGACCACCACATCACTCACCAGCCCTTCTCTGTTTGTGAAGAGCAGATCTAGAGAGGCACCTTCCCTGGTGGGCTCACTCACCAGATGAGTCAGGAAGTTCTCTTCCATACACACCAGGGATCTCCTGGACTGTTTCCTCTCTGCTTAGTAGGAACTAAGGTGTGGGGAGTGTCTCTCATCTAAGAGTGTTTGCCTTAGAGACAAAGTAAGTAAGAATAGTGCAGTTTGAAATGTCACTAGTACATCTAGACAGCAGGAAAACGGCCCCAGTTCTCAGAGGCTGCAATTCCCAATTGACTGCAGGAAAGTATGCATTTACACCTATCAAGAGTACTGTGGTACAGCTTTATCCTCTCTTCCTGCATTGATCACCCAGCTTGCCCTGACTTGCACCTCAAGATGATTGAGAGGGGGGGGGGGATTATTAATTTTTATTTTTTTAATTCTTTTTCTTTTCTCTCAATTACTCACACAAGTCTGTAAATAGCCAAAAGAAAACCCTACCCAGCTCTTTAAAATCTTGACCTTTAGCACCACATGTCATTCCTGGTCTGTGGTGAGAAACTAACACACAATATACAAAAGCTCTGTTGTTTAACAGGAAACAAAATGCATTAGGAAGAGCAAGAGGCAATTCTTTTAGACCTTAATTGCTCAGTCAGTAGTGTTGGCTCAGCTTGGTCTGAGAATGGCTGTTAGGTAAGGAGACCTTACTGTAGTTACACTAAAAGAAATGTGGAAGAATAAAAGAAACCTCTACTATCATATGTCCATTACAGCTCATGCCTCTCCACATCAAAGGACCTACTGCTGTAGGTCAGTATTTTGGAAGTGCTAAACAGAGTTCGCCAGTTTCACTCGGGTGTGATTGACCAACTTTCCATGAAGGTCCACCACAAAATTAATAAAAATCATTCTTGGTGGCCAGATGTATTAATAATGCCTTCTCTGAGGAACAGAACAGAGCTGCTGTTCTACTCAATCTCAACTGCACATTGGTGGGAAGAGGCACGTTGGAGCTGTGAAGAGATGGCTTGACCACAGCACTGGTAGAGCCTCAAGCACTGCCGTGGAAATACCCTGGGAACACCTCACAGGCTGCATTTCCATTTCAGCTGAAATGGCAGAACTGGCACATAATTCTGGTGGGTCGGTGCTGCAGACCAGCTGTAGCAGTGAAGGCTGACCAACTTCTCCCTTGCTGAGTGGGAGAGGAAAGGAACACTATTGCTTGGAGATCTTAACAGTAATCCTGCCTCTATCCTGTGCTGCCAGGATTGTCAGAGGCTGAGCCAAGGATGGTGCACAGTGAGACAGGTTGACATTGAGTACCAGGTGAAGACAACACCTTTGGAGATATGTGTGTATGCCCTGGCAGTTAATGGTAATATCACCATCTACTGGTATGTGAAAAAACTTGCCACAACTTAGGTACCTATATCTTGTACCATGCTTTCCACATTATGTCTGTCTTTAGACCTGTTTAGATCCATCTGATCTGGTAGCCAGCAAAAGATGGGCTCCTGTGCTGTGTCTCAGGACTCTTGTGTTATCTTCTGCCCTAGCAGTTCACAACTCAAAGTATGCGTGGAGGAGTAATAAAGTTTTCACTTTTCCCTCTTGTTTAAAGCCTTGGATATCAGACAAGAATCACTGCATACAAAAAAGGACAGGCACACACTCGGAATGAAAGAGGCAGCTTGGAAATGATCTGATAAAATTTCAAATGTCTGAGAGAGAAGCAGTGATCTTGAGGAGCTCACAGGTGTCTGAAGCCTGACTGCAGCCCGTCCTTTGCTTTAGCCCATTACTTTGCACCTAAGGTAGCTTCAACTGTAGCATTTAGATTTCTTTCCAGAGATCAAGGTGGAGTGAAGCAGTGATTTAATCATGGAGAAAAGCTCTCTGTGCAGTGGTCTGTGCTAGCTGTTTTCCTTGCTGCAAGCACAGAACACCATTCATGGGCCAACACTTTGACATGACATTTCATGTAATCACATGTTTATAATCTGCTTACATTCTCTACAGGATTCCAGACACACTTAGCACCTTTGAAAATTAGGCCACTCTACTTTCCCTCTCTTTTAGTGCTTAATCAGAATTACTTGAATGGATTTCTAGAGCTTCCCTGAGCTTAGAAAAAGATGGAAAACTAAAAAGGGGAAGGAAATTCTCAGTATTTAAAGATGCTGGAAGTGTAGCCAGCTAACACCCGGCAATTTTAGTGAGTTGTCCTACTAGAGAATTACTGGGATGGAAAGTCCACTAATCCCCTTCCTTATACAAGTGCACAGGAGAAGTGCACACTGAATCCAGCATTTTTGTACTATGGGTACATTTAGGAGAGGAGATGTGAAATTTTCACATGGGATATACAGAAGTTGGAACCAAACATTTATGGCTCACGCAGTGCTTTTACCTCATTTGCTGCTCTAACTGAATTACCATGGAGAGATGTCACAGACAATAAGGCTTCCAACTCTGCCTCAAGTGACATCACCAGTGGCTGGCTAGGGAAATGTCTTGAGTTCTGTTTGGGTTAATTATCACTAGCAGCTGCTGGCCCAAGCAGTTGGGAGGGGATGCAGCTGGGAGAGGCCACAGCTGGGATAAGCAATCAAACCAGCCAATGGGATATTTGATATCATATTGATGTCATGCCCCTTATATAAGGGGAGGGCTGGCCCATGATAGTGGCCTTTGTTTTTTTCTTGTTTCAATGTGTGGCTTTAACTTGTGACTGGAGCGACGAAAGCAGCATTCTGAGTCTAGGTAGAGCCTTACAGTTTCTATCACTCACTTTGTGTATTGTTTCGTAAGTATTATCCTTATTACTGTTGCTTCTTCCCTCTTTGAGGTGTTTTATTAAGTTGTCTGTATCTCAGCCTGTGGGGTCTCACCTTTTTATTCTTTTTAGTTCTTCTCATCTCAGAGGAAGGGCGAAGCAGTGGGTGAGCAACTGAGTGGTCTTTAGTTGCCAGCAGAGGTTACACTGACAGCAAAATACCACAAAACATAAAAACTCACTGGGAAACTGCAGAGAGGGATTCTTATTGGAGCACTCATGATTGAGATGAAAGCCTGCACTGAGAAAGTTGCTGCCAGGCTCTCTCTTAGGTCTGATCCTTGTCTGTATTTTCTATAACACAGATGTTATGTTTCACATTTTCAAACAAAATTGCTGTGGCAAGAATTACAAATGGGCTTTAGAGGATCTTATTAGCTGGTGGAAATTATCTTGATGACTTGGAGTAATGCCCTGGAAAAAACATGATGCTAGGGATCATTCTTACTTATGCAGGAGTTATCATAAGCATATAGCAGAATAGTATCAGCCATAACTGGTGCGTGGGTCTGGTTTTACATTGTAAGACAAATGCAAGGCACGGTGACAAAGGCATAGCTGTTCCTGATGTGAGGTTGGAAGTGGACCAACTCTAAGACCCCATTTTCCTTGCTGTCATGCCAACAATAAGCAGCATGAGAAAGGCTAAGAGAGGTCTGTCTACATTTTCCCCAAGGCTGTGAAGTGGGGCTATAGCTGATGCAGGCATGTAACTGTAGCTCTGGGCTGAATTCCAGCTCCTGACTTTTTCTGAAGACTAAGTCTCTGCCCAGGATACAGGCACAGTATCCCTATAGACATTAGTGAGAGCTGCACAGGCACACACAAGGGCAAAAGACAGACCCCCCTGTCTAAATGCCTTATAGTTTTTGTTACCCATAAGATTGCAAAGAACATGTTCATCTTAGGGGAAAAAAAAAAAGAAAAAGGAGTGGAATAAAGGCAAATTAATAGCTCAATCATAAGTGATCCTAATCCTATGTCTTCTGTGGCACTTGCTGCCAGCAGCAGTTATAGGAGCTGGAGCTAGAATCTAAAGTTACATGAGTCATATAAATCATTTATATTAAAACTCATATTATTAAGGTATATCCCTAGGGATATTCCAAGGTCATAAATACTTGCAGTCAATAGAAAACAAAAATTATCAGAGGTTTTCATTTTTTCTTCATAAACACTCATGTTGACTGAAAGTACCTGGGCTTTGTAGGGTAAACTGAAAGCTCCTGAAGTGGTTGTGGTTTTTTTTGAGGCTACTTAACCTACAGAATGTGCATGTCAGAAACAACTTCCTTTTTTACATTACTGAACTGCCACTGTTCCACTACCCTTGGAAAAACAGCGCTTTGGCTTTGCGGAGCGGGAATGCTATGCCTTTCTCTCATAAATGGCAACATCCAAGAGATTGGAGAATCTGCTTTTATATCATCAACATTTTGCTTTTCCTGTGAGAACTGTGCCTGTGAAGTACAGTTCAAGCAGCTGTACTAGAACAGAGGACAGATTCTAATCTATCATCAGATGACAAATATTTTTCTGTAGTCCCTAGTTCTGTACATCCCCCTGCAAAGTGACCAGAACAGAATCTGTTATGTGCAGATTTTCTCTTAGAGTGATACCTGCCGTGTTAGGAGGAAAGTGCCACTAGCAAGAGCAGTGCTGTTCAGCTGTTTCATGTTAGGACACATGCTGGTTAACTTTGAGGGCAGGCTGTGAGGCAGCACTACACATTGTCAGCCTCGGAAGACACTTCCAAAATGCACAGGGTCCACCACAACCTCATCTATAGGTTTGATGAAGAGCAAGCACTGATTCCTCAGTGTTAGCAAGCAAGTCAGGATTTCTTCTCCCCACTCTTGATGGTATGGTGAAATCACGTCTGCTTTTGAAGTAGTGGTAGCTTCTAAAGCCTGCCTTGTTTTTCATGGCTTAGATATTTAATTATAATGACTATATGTTAATTCCTGTGTCTTTAAACAAGCTAATGTTTGAAAGGTAGCTGGTGAAAGTAAGTGATTATTGAAAACCGACAGCACAGTTCATTCTGTGTCTTGGGGAATTTAAATTTGGGGACTGGCATTGCTGTCTCCATCCCAGGCATGAATTACCATGAATTTCACACGTGCTATTATTTTTATATCTCTAGTAATTTTTCTGAAAGGTTTCAAATTTTTACAAATAGTAATTCTGTCATATTTCACTTTTTGGTTTGTTTTTTTTTCTTAACCAAATTCAGCCCTGACTTCTAACATGTAGGTACTGGCAGTTCTTGCCATAAAGCAAAACCAGGACTGGTTCCTTGAAGGAGAGGCTTTATTGCTAAGCTTGTGACAAAAGGTATCTCTTCACAGACATACGGTTAAGAATGCATTTATATATTGTATCCCAGCTGCAACTGTGCAATTTATGTTGAAACTACTGAACTGCTGTGGGTAATCTCATAAGATAAATGCAAGTACTGCCAAAAAAATGGTATATTCTATGCTCTCACTAATATTTTATTTGGTTATATTCACCAGTACTTTCTTCATGTTTAACCATCAGTGTGAACATTAATAGACATATAGCTCTTAAAACAAATTCAGGTGTATCCAGTAGGAGCCAGACTTCAGAAAATCCTAGATGTTTGAAGGTATTGAATGCCAGTAGCAATGACTAGCATTTATTCCATCTGAAAGGGAATGTTTGTTAAAAGAAGATATGTGAACAAAACTTCGTGCATATTCAAAGAAGGGGGGCATTGAATCTAGCTTCCAGAAGGAGCTGATGGCTACATTTCATGGTTGTTAAAATGCACTCCTAAAGACTCGAGGCCTGTCTGCCAATTTCCCTCCTTATGTATATGTCATAACAAGCTTTTTGTGTACAGAAATAGAGATATAAGGAAGTATATATATTGGAATGGAAATGAGGATTGATTTATTTCTTTTTTTACCTGCTGGTCTTCCTCTTGGAAGTATAAGAATGACACAAAGGTTAAAAGAAAAGGATTGTAATTGAGGAAGCCTAAGATCAAACCTTAACTATCTATTATACACTAAAGAAATAAGCATAAATTTGCAGAGCTTCAGCTGTCACTACTTCTATGTTCTTCTTTCTGACGGCACATGGATGCGTCTCAGGTAAAGCACTCTGCAATTTGTGGAAAGCAAATGTTCTGCCCTTGTCTATGAAATGGCACTAAGGCCTTGGCAAGGTTGCAGATGTCTGTGTGCCCGTAGGTATTTCCAGACACCAGCAATTTTGTAAACAGATTATTTTACTTAAATTGTTTTAAGACTTCTTGCTTTACACCTTTTCCTTCTCTGATCATCACTAATTAAAGGGATGTTTTCTTTTACCTTGTCTGTACTGCTACTTTAAGCTTTTACTCCGCCTCTTTAAGAAGTCCTATTTAGTGTAGTGATCCAGCCCTTGGTGTGCAGAGATATTCATGATGGGGGACTCTCACTATTCCCACATGTCTGCAAAGGCTGCATGTCATTCTAACTTTTCATCTGTCAAACTGATTACGTGAATACGTGTAAAGGGAACACATATAAGAGCACAGCTATGAGGTGACCATGTTAAAGGATATAAAATCTTTATAGTATATTTGTTTCTATAACAGGAATTCTTGCTATTTGTTAAATAAAAATGTTATGGGTGATCCTCAGTGCAGATTAGTGCAACTCCATTGAAGTTTCAGGAGTTCATGTCAGGAAAAAAAGGACTTTTTCTCATTTGGGCTCTTCCCAGAGCTATGACAGAGCTGTTATTTCTAAACTAATGCACCACAGGAGACCAGAGAAGTAATTCCTTCAGGCGACAGCTTTCCTGCAACAGACTTTTTTCCCGTGACAAAGAAAAAAAAGAAGAGATTAAGCCCTTGTTACATCTAGTAACAGATAAACAGGTATCTCTGTCAGCAGCAGGGTGGGGTTTTTTCGTAGGTATGTGCCCTTGTTTCTGTAAATCAGATCTGGATGTAAACTGAAGCAGTAAAGAGAACCATGATCAGCACATTCAAACAGTTAAGGCAGCATATTTTAAAGGCATTTAGTATAACTCATGTAAATACACTTGGTGATGTGCCTTGGTGCTGTGTTGCAGCAGGGGCTGCCAGAAGTGCTTTTGGCCCAGGAACAGGTCTTACTACTTGCATCCTTCAGCAGCAACCCTGTGCAGCTTTGCCAGACAGGATCTTCGGTGAGGAACGGGCAAATGTCTGTCGGGTGCCTCTAGATGGCACAGCACCTTGACAAATCTGGGGAATGAACAGCTTGGCAGATGGTGACAGCCAGACAGCCTCTGGATGTCTTCTGAGAATGCTTTTCTAGCTTAATTGTGGTTAATTATTCGAATTCCACCGCTACAATGGAGTTCCTTCTTATAGCAAGGTGGGCTTTTGTGTTCAAAGCCTTGCCTTGCTAATCAGCCTCACAGGACATGTGGTATTTGTGCTGTCTGCTCTGGGCACCTGAATATGCAGGCAGGGGACACATCCCATTGGAGCTTTATGCCCTGTGTAAGAGCTGGAAAAGGTCAAGAAGGAAAATTTGAGTAGTGTCTGATTCTTCTTATTCTGTAGCATGCTGGGATTTTTGTTTTAATTTTTTTTTTTAAACAAGTAACCATATGCTTAGGATTAAGCATTGAGCTGCTAATTAGTTGAGTCCTTTGCTTTCTATTACAGGCTTTTTTTTTCAGGAGAAAGCAGCTTTCACGAAGCCACTAAGTGGCATTGCTGTCCTGTTAACAGTAGCCCTGAGAGAAAGCTACAGTATGCTTCCTGTACAGCTAGAAGCCAGGCTGCTCCTTGAGTCACTACAGGAAAAAAGTTAGACCAAACACATCCAGCTTGCAGCAACAGGACCTCTCCAGCACCAAATTCACTTGCAGTAGTTTGCTCATCTGGTAAGTCACATTTTTCTTCTGAAGCTTTTGTCTAATTTTTAGGAGTGGATCACATATCACTTCAACCCTCACCTTCCTTCAATACACACCTTTCTCTTGAAGACAGAAGAGCTGCACACTTTTGACCTCAGCCAAGGACAGGTTCTGATGCCAGAATTTCTTGGATTTATTGCTAACCCTGGCTGACACCCCTGCCACTCCACCCTAGTGAGCAAGCAACTCCTTTTATCCAACTCCTTTTATCCATTAGAGAAGTCCTAGGGATCGGTCCTAATTAAACAGTTAGCAATTATTTATTTGCCCCCAGTCAATTCACCAACACTCTGTGCCTCCCCAGATATTTTATTTACAGTTAAAACCACAGTAATCTGGGGTGGGGGACGAACCGAATCCATGCAGCAAATGGATGAAATTATACCCACACTGACACAGAGCACAAGAGACTTACAGAAGAAGGCTCAGCAAATTGAGATATACACCAAAGAGGAAAATACATTTCCCTTGACCACACAGTGCTGATCAAAAGATAATTAATATGTAAATGACTTTCGACATGCATGGAAAATTGTAAGCCCAGATTGCACCAGCTGTACGCAGGCAGTGTTTTTGTCTAAAGTCACCTTGGCTGCTTCACTGGGCTGGGAACGTGTATAAATACAAATGAGCAAACAAGGCCGCTGCAGTTCTTTAATGTGCAAAATGTTGTGGATCATTTCTAGTACACAGTGCTTGAAGCACATGGGGGATCTTAATGCAGAGTATTTTTAGCTATAGTATTTCTCAAGGCGTGATAGATCTGGAAGCAAAACCAAGCAGAGATAGTTAATTTGTGATTGTGCTGGCTTCCTTGTGAGTGGCAGCTTGTTAAGGTAGAGATAATGTTCATGTGCAAGTTGAAGTGTAAACCAAGATAATCACACTGATCGTTTCTAGTCGATACTGTTCACTTAATTTGCACTAGATGTGCTGCTATACAAGCACAAAGAAAATAAAGAAATGCATTCTAGCCAGGAAGAGACCAGCTAACTGAAGTGTCTGTCTGCTTTGAGGAGTTGCAGTGTTTCAAGACTTACAAGTTTTACTGCACATAGTCCTCCCTTTGGGTCAAAAACATATTTCCATTTGTGCTTACAGCTTGTAACTTAACATGGAGTTAGTTTCCTATCTGCTGCTGTCTGGTTCTACAGAGCTGCATCTGCTGTAGCTGTTTGCCTTATGCCAGAGATAATGATGGTTTGAGTATTGACACCCGGGTTATTGCCGTAACAGCTCACATCACCCAGACAGGCCGATATATGCTGCACTGAATCATCCCATGTCAGGCCCTGGTGAGCAAACAGATGGTTTTCAAGCCTCATTTCCTGCCTCTTGCTAGTCTTCCACCACACACAGCTCAGATCATACAGACAGAGCTTGGTGGGTTTATACAGAAAGGAGCTAAGCCCAGTGACACAGTGCCGTGTACCCTCTCTGCCCCCACACTGAAGGCAGTGGGCATCAAGAGAGCTCTGTACCTGGCAGGATTAAGTCATTAATATATGTAAATGCAGCAGAGGAAAGGAAAACACGATGGACAGATGCATGCTGCTTTGGCATAACTTTGACTAGAAAGGAAAGCATGCAGTGCTAAAGTCTACTGGAAAGGTTGCTCAGCAGCAAAGCATCTGGGACAGGGGATGTCTATTTCGTGCATTGCCTCATTCTTGCCTGGTCTTTAACAGTACCATAATAAAACGGATGAATAGTCATAACCCTGTCCCAATGCACATTTATAGCTTAAATCCTATGCTAATCCTAGTAGTGCAGTCTGTTGTACCTGAGAGGAAAGGGAGGGTGGAAAGCCCAACCCTGTCTCCAAGCTAAACAAGTCTCTCCTCTGGAAAGGTAATTAACAGCTGGTCTCCATGGAACCTTTATCACAAAATCAATAGTATTCAGTTCTGATTTGCCTTGTTCTTCCTTACTTCGTGCTGCTTCCACTGTTTATAAAAACGTTTGTGGGTTCTGGCTGTTGGACTCTCATTGTAAAAATGAGGCTATAAGGGTTGTGTCAACTGAGCTGCATGAAATCAGGTAAGTTTGTTTTGTATAGAGAATTTGACAGATCTTTATTTTAGGATCTTGCACAATCTTCACTTTCCTGAGCTTCCTATTGCAAGCTGCCAATTTTATCTTCCTTGTGCCATTGTAGAAATCATATAAAAAGTATGACTTGCCATTGACTTTAACCTCAATAATACAACCTAAGACTTGTGGGGTTTTTTTAAGACTACTGTGACAGCAGCTGCCCTAAACAAGAAGATTTAGGGATAAAACCAGTGGCAAGGTGGAAGATGGAGATGTCTGTGCACACAGACTAGGCTCCCTCTAGGATCATCTGGAAAGGCTTTAGAAACATGGTGTGCGTTCAAAGAATCACAATGAGACCAAATAATCATGTAGCTAAATGTACACATTTTATCAAAAAAGAAAGGAGCAGATGGACGTGTGTTGAAATGAGGATATTCTTGCAAGAGAGGA
This sequence comes from Actenoides lindsayi, assembly GCA_025331215.1. Classification (NCBI taxonomy): domain Eukaryota; kingdom Metazoa; phylum Chordata; class Aves; order Coraciiformes; family Alcedinidae; genus Actenoides; species Actenoides lindsayi. The sequence continues at coordinate 42,884 of WTSP01026361.1, forward strand.
TTTGCACAAGGAAGTTGACAGATGTTTGTCAAATGGGCATTTAAATCAGATCAGGTGGTCTTCTATAAGTCTTATTATGGATAACACAAAAGCTATTGGGCCTGATGTGGCTATCACTGCCTAAACTTCTCTGGTCAGTGTTATGAAGGAGGTTAGACTAGATGCACACAGTGTTTTCTGCTGGCTTCAATCACATGAGCATTTTAAGCTTCTAGCTGCCTGGTATGGTCAGCATGGCTTGTAGGTCTCTCTTTACACATATTCTGAGAAAATAGGACTCTTTCTCAGATAGCTTGTGCCAAGATCGCAGGGGACTCAGAAATTAAGTCTGACTTCCCATGCCTTTCTAGAGCAGCTAACCTCTCATTACCGTTCTCTACCCTTTGCTTGGCTTTTCCAATTCTCATTTGCTGTGACCTTCAAGGTTGTAATAAGAAGGGACTTGAGAGTGAAGTACATTCCTTTATCTGTTGGCTGCATCCCAAGAGAGCAGAGCTGCCTGGGAACACAGACTTTATGGGGTGTTAAATATTTATTATATAATATGTGCAACCTACACACCATAAAGGCCTTCTTTCTTTCCTTCCTGTCCTCCTTTCCACCTATTTTTTTCAGCAGTAATAAACTTGGGAGGCTACAAACAGTGAAAAAAGAACTCAAAGTAAGCCCTGCTGCTCCGAACATTATTGATGATAGGAAACAAATTTGACAGCAACAAAGCAGAAAGATATGAGGAGGACTTTTTTTTTTATATGCAGTGTACAGTGCTCTGGATTTTTTCCCTATGGATTCCGTATTGTTTTTTCTCCTTGCTGTTTGTAAGAAAATGGAAAAATGAGATGAAGACTTCAATACCAAATGCAAACAGACCATTTAGGTTATACTTTGTTCAGTAGGGCTTCATGTTTACTGTAGCAGTGTAACCTTTCCAGATAATGGCTACTTCTAGTATGATAAATAAATATTGTCTTTAAAACAGAAGCCTTACATCACTGCATGTGTAATAAATGTGAAAACATGGAGACTTAATAATCACCATAAATAACAAATAGCTATTTATAGGTACTGAGCTGCCTTTCAAGCCATGAGCTTTTACATGCACATGAAGAAAGAGTGAGATGGAGTGAGAATGTATTGACTTAAAACCACATCTGTAAAAGCATTGTCTCCATGGACTGTTAGGAAATGGAAGTTCATTAAAGGAAAAGTCAGATTTTTCTTTTAAGTTCAGATACTTCTTGATCTTCGTTCTGCTCTCAAAATAAATAAAACCTAGTTTCAGAAACAATAGTGAAAGCAAAATACCCTTATCTAGACATATTTTTATGTTTTTGAGGGAAAAAATAGTAGCTAATCCAAACTGGGCATGAATAAGGATTTCTGGGACAGGGTCTGCCTGCCTCTGTACTGGAGAGTGCTTTGGAATGGAAGCTGGGACTGAGACTTACTGGAAAAAATGAGTGGTCACCTTTTACCACCTACCCTAAGTTTTCATCTCTGCACTGTCAGCTGGAGGTTTTAATTTTAAGAAATAAAAAATATCAACATACGAGACCCTATTCCTTCTGAAGTCAATAGAAATATATTTAGGGAATTCAGTGCAGCCAAGTTTGCACAAAAGATTTTTTTCACAAAAATCAGTTGAAATCACCAAGTTTCTTTTTCATATCTGTAAATCACAGAGGCTTTTTTTATAAGTTCTTCTCCAAGCACACAATTCTGCAAGATCTGAAAGCATTTCTATAATCTTGAATTATTCTTTAGCTGATAGTAATATGCGAGGACTTGTTACAGCATTGCTGGCACAACGCTGGAACAGTCACAACAGCCTGTTTTGTAGTGCAAATATCTTGTCTAAGCAGGTGACTTCTAAAGGTGCTGACTGTAGAGCTAATTTTTTTATTTTGCTGGCCAAATCTGCAAGTGATTATTGAGATGGAAGACTACTAGCAAGAAATGTAGACTAACAAAAAGACTGAGCGTAGAGATCTGCAGATATCACGTAGAGAGAAATGTTTATATTTACTTTTACTCGTTATGAAAGGGTAGCTACTCCCTTTACAGTCAATGTAGGAAGTAATCAAGTGAATTTTCTTGTTATAGAAAGGATGTCTTATTTTCCTTTCTACTGAAATGATTCTCCCTGCTCTTTTTCTTGTGCAAAAGTCTTTTGTGTTCTGTTTCACATCAAGCTCTAAGAAGCAGATGCTCTTTGGGAAGAGACAGGTTCTTTATTCTTCCAATCTGGCATGTTATGCAGAAGGAGATAATGGATTTTCAGTGTGTAACTACTGGCTGATCTATCAGTGCAGCAGTTCTGTGGTGGATAACTGGGCCAGAACCAGCTATGCTGCCTGGACCTGAATCCATTCACATGTGAAATTTGTGCTTTGATCAATTCCATGTCTGTTTTTGGATTCTCAGGCCTTAACCACCAGACACGAAATAAGGTTGAAGGTAGTAAAGGGTAGCTGCTGTAACAGCTTTAATGGATCATAGAATGTTAAGGGTTAGAACAGACCTCAAAAGATCATCTAGTCCAACCCCCCTGCCAGAGCAGGACCACCTGGAGCAGATCACATGGGAACGTGTCCAGGAGGGTTTTAAATGTCTCCATAGAAGGAGATTCCACAACCCCTCTGGGCAGCCTGTTCCAGGCTCTGTCACTCTCACAGTGAAAAAGTTTTTCCTTATGTTTCTGTAGAACCTCTTACGCCCCAGCTTACACCCATTGCCCCTTGTCCTACCACCGGGCATAACAGGGCTCCATCCTCCTGGCACTCACCCTTTATGTATTTATAAACATTAATAAGGTTACCCCTCAGTCTCCTCTTCTCCAAGCTAAAGAGACCCAGCTCCCTCAGCCTTTCATCATAAGGGAGATGCTCCACTC
>WTSP01026361.1:45876-73009 GCA_025331215.1 Actenoides lindsayi
AGGCTGGATGGGGCTCTGAGCAACCTGCTCTAGTGGGAGGTGTCCCTGCCCATGGCAGGGGGGTTGGAACTAGATGAGCTTTAAGGTCCCTTCCAACCCTGACAAGTCTATGATTCTACGTAATATTTGTTTTATGCACCACGAGAAGATACATGGGGCATCTTACAGAAATTACAAAGGATGTCAGCAGGAAGGCCTTCTTATTGACAAGAGTTATTTGATTCTTCTACAATTGCACCTGCCTAGATGAAGACTCCTGTTACACTAAAAGCTTATTGATGTAGGAGCTATGGTCTGCGTTTATATAGCTTGTATGATATAAGCCGGTCTTCGTCCAATGCTGGATGTCTTAGCTCCTACCAGAACACAAATACCAAAGCAATTAATGACATGGCAGCATATTGTAATTGGAAAAGCCAACGCGGCTTCTTTAGTCCAGTGGATGACACACCTGAAACAGCAAAGTCTGAATGGACTCCATGATGTTGTTTGCTTTACACTGGAGTACCGATAAATCATTCTGGCATCATCCTGGGAAATAAATTCACTGGTATACAGAGTGAGTCACATCTTTAATAAAAGCAGGTAAAACTTATTTTTGATAAAGCATTGTGAGAGGTTATCAAATGAAGAAATTATCTTTGCAAATTAAATTTAAATCATTCACAGAACTGAAGATCCAATAATAATGAAATCTGCAGGTTTCCAGTTTGTGTTGCTGTGTGCTGCAGTAGGCAGTAGCATGCCTCTTACTTCCAAATAAACCAGAGAGGGAAAAAAAAAGATGGCATAGCTCCAGTCGGTACTGAATTTTAATGTTCTGACTGCCTGTTACATGACAACCACTGAGAATCCTCTCCCTTTCCAAACAATAAAATGGTAATATAATAATGTCCTCCCAAAATGAAGGTTGAGATTTTTTTTTTTTTTTTCCCTTTCAGGATCAATTCTTAAAAATTGAATGCAAGCTAAAATAGGTACTGTATTGAGTAAATTCACGGCTGTTTATATTTACTGGAATTTGCTCCTCTCCCGAAGCTGCAGGGAGGTGGCTGCGCAGAGAGGAAGCTGCTCTGCCACTGCCCGCCCCAGCCGGCGGGCAGGCTCCCCGCGGTGCTACCCTACCGCCTCCTTCTGCCCCCCAAGGCCATTGCCTCGCAGGCCAGCTCCCCGAAATGCACACCGTTAGTAAATCACGCCATTTCCAGGGCCTGTTGAGTGCACGGACAGTGCGTGGACCGAAGGCTCCGTCACACTGTACCCCGAGAAATGCCCTATTGCTTCAGTCCCTTGCGGCGCGGCAGGGACGCCTGCACAGGCTGTGCTCCAGCCCGCGGAACGGTGCACTCCAGGGCGGTACGAGACGGCGGCTCTGGGCGAGACCGCCTCTGCCAGGGACCCGTCCAGAGGCCGGGGCCGGGGCCGGGCCTCCCCCCTCCTCCGGGGCGCCGCCACCGTCCGGCCTGTGGCACAGAACTACAGCCCCCATCAGCCCCCGCGCAGAGCTGCCAGGGCCCGCCGTACCCAGCAGGCCCCGCGGCGCCCAGCGCTGTCGTGGCGCTCGGCGGGTGAATGGTGCGGGCGGGCGGAGCGGAGCTGGGCCGCGGCCGTCCCGCCGAGCCCGGTTTCTTTCAGGCGCTGTGGGCGCGGGAATCGCTTCCGTCCTCCTCGTCCTCCTCCCTCGGCAGCTCCGGGCGCAGCGATGAGGCGCGCGGGACTGGGTGAGCGCGGCGGTCTCGGCGGCGGGGCCTGCGGCCGCCATGCGGGCTGGGCCGCGACACCCGCCCGGCTTGCCGGGGCAGCGGCTGCGGGGCCTCCCTCGGCTCGTGTTGGAGAGTTAAACGGAGCGGGAGAGGCGGTGAAGAGCTCGGCGGAGCGGGCCGGGGCAGCCTGTGCTCTCGTCTGGGCCGCACTGTGTTTGGTGCTGTGGGAGCCGCTGCCGGAGCCCGTTGGGCAGGGCCCGACCGTCCCCGTGTAGGGTCTGCAGGGGAAGGGGCGGCGTGAGAGGGACAGTGCCAGCGGGTTTAGGCTTGCAGCGGAACTCGGGAGCTTTGGGTTGGAAAAGCCGTTACTCGTGCTTCTGTCTCTTTTGTGAAGCACAGCTGGATTTACGAAGCTGTAGCCGGCTTTTTATTTGTGTTCGTGAATGGTTCTAACACAATGTTTGAGCCGTATTTCCATGAATGGACAGATTTATTGCTCTTCAGCCAAGTCCTTTCCAAATTCTGAGGTATTTTTTAATGTTAGTATTTTTCTGTGTTTTCCTGCTGTGTTTCTTTTTGGAGAAAAAAAACCACCAACCAAAAAAATGAACAACAAACACATGATTATTGTCAGTTTATTACAGATATAATCTGGAGCCCATACAGTAATCTGCATTGGTCCTGCTAAGTTTTTCTTGAGAAGCTTAGGACTCATTTTTCAACCAGCAGTCACACTGAGTACTATAAAGAAACTTTGAACTCCTGTGTCATGTTCTAAAACCCATATAGGTGCTATGAGCTCATTGTAAATCTCAGGTGATAGTTAACGCCTCAGAAGTTTCTGACTGTGTTCTGGTACTTCTTCCCAGAAAGCGAGTATTTCGGGGGTGATAAGTGCCATATGGCTAAACCAGGTGTGTCTGCAACACCACCCTAGATTTACTTCTACACTGTCAATTTGTGTAATAGTATTTCCACAAGGTAAAACAAGTCTTGGCCACCTTTCTTACTAGATTGAGGGGGTTGGGATGTTTATCATGAAAAGGTGGACATTTTATAATGGTTGTTTTTCAGTCCCTTGTCAGACTAACAGCTCACTCTGGGGTATGAACTGAGAACAGGTAGATTGAAGGGCATCCAGTTCAGTATGCTGTTTCTGAAAAACTGAAGTGGTGGATGTTTCTGGAAGAAGTGCAGGGGAAATTTCATGCCTTTTTTTTAATCATCTCTATGACAAACAATGCCTTAAGGAACATCCTGAAACTGTTTCTTAAAGAATCTGCTAGAAGGTCAAGCAGAAGACTTAAATGGCTATTATTGCTGTTACTAGCTGTAGTAGAATTTGCTGCTTTCCCTTGACATTTCAACTATCAGTCTAGAATTTCTTTCTATTTAGTAGCTGGAAATAGCTGGGTACCAATAATTCTGCTGAGAGCACCAGCTATGTGGCACCTCCTCAGCAGCCCGTGATTCTGTTATGGTCATGACCATATCAATGAACAGGCAGCCCACAGAACTGCCCTGATGAAGTTCATCCTTCCTGTAAACAGTAGGAGACAGGCTTCTAGTGGATGTGATGGGTGGACTCTTCAGTAGATAAGGAATTGGCTGGATGGTCACGTGCAGAGGGTAGTGGTCAATGGTTCAATGTCCACATGGAGATCAGTGACAAGTCATGTCCCTCCAGGGTCCATACTGGAACCAGTGCTGTTTAATGTCTTCATCAGTGACACAGTGGGACTGAGTGCACCCTCAGGAAGTTTGCAGATGACAGCAAGCTGAATGATGTGGTTGACACAGCTGAGGGATGCAATGGCATCCAGAGAAACCTGCACAGGCTTGATAAGTGAGCCCATGTGAACCTCATGAGGTTCAACAAGGCCAAGTGCAAGGTCTTGCACATGGGTTGGGGCAATTCTTGTTATCATTACAGGCTGGGAGATGAAAGGATTTTGAGCAGCCCAGTGGAGAAGGGCCTGTGGGTACTGGTGGATGAAAAGCTGGACATGATTTGGCAGTGTGTGCTCATAGCCCAGAAGGCCAACTATATCCTGGGCTGCATCAAAAGAAGTGTGGCCAGCAGATCGAGGGAAATAATTCTGTCCCTCTACTCCACTCTGGTGAGATCTCACCTGGAGTACTGTGTCCAGCTCTGGAGCCCTGGGCGCAAGAAGGACACAGACCTGTTGGCCCAGAGGAGGGCCAGGAAGATGATTAGAGGGCTGGAGCACATCTATGAAGAAGTGCTGAGAGAGTTGGGGTGGTTCAGCCTGGAGAGCAGAAGGCTCTGTGGAGACCTTATTACAGCCTTTCAGTATTTAAAGGAGGCCTCTAAGAAAGATGGGGACAACCTTTTTAGCAGGGTCTGTTGCAACAGCATAAGGGGCAGTGATTTTAAACTAAAAGAGGGCAGATTTACACCAGATATAAGGAAGAAAATTTTTTTTACAGTGTGGTGAAACACTGGCACAGGGTGCCCAGAGAGGTGATAGATGCCCCATCTCTGGAAACATTCAAGATCAGGTTGGATGGAGCTCAGAGCAAACTGATGTAGTTGCAGATGTCCCTGCTTACTGCAGGGGGGTTGAACTAGGTGACCTATAAAGGTCCCTTCCAACCCAAACTGTTCCATGATTCTGTGATTTTGCTTTTTATTACTTATATAGAAGTGGCTGTGCCTCTTCAAAAGCATGGGGGCAGTTGTTCACATCTGTTATCACACAGCCTCTGTAATAATCCTGGTTATGGTATTTTGGCCTGAAGCTGTATGGTATATTCACTTTATTCACAACTGTGCATCACTTGGTAGGAAGTGCTGTATTTAGATGCATTTATAAAACAAGACAAAAGGAACAACCCTGTCTCTCTAAATTACATCATTTTAGTCAACTTTCTATACTTGGCATTGGTACTTTTGATTGGAAGAAGGGGAAACTTCTTGAATTTCACTGTGATGGAATGGAAATCTACATTCCACCTTGTCTCATTGAGAATTTGTCATTAGCTTAATTTCTAGAATGATGTTAAAACAGTTCACAAGTACAAACTAAAAAATTGTCATTACTTACACTTAAAGAACAGCTTTATGGGTTAATATCAAAGGATATCTGGTAGGAAACTAACATCATAAGTCTCTCTATTAAAGTCTTAATATTACATATGCCAAGTACACAGTGAAACTGTTCGAGATGGAGCTTTATCTTGGAATGTGGTTGGTGTCTCCCTTCTCTCCCTTTCTCCTCAAAAAGAAAAAAAAGCACCCAAACACAAAAGTCTTTAAGCAAAGGCATTTGGACAATTTTAGTGTGGCACTGTGACTAGCCATATAAATATGGATTCATGCTATAGCTGATTGCTAGTTGAATTGATCTGCTAGGATCATTATCATAAAGCTTGTAATAGTTCTTCTCTGTTTGCCTTTCTCACTCTTGGTCTTTCTTCTTTAGATTCAAATTTTGATTTGAGGTCCAAGACGTGATTTTTGTCTAGACAGGACACAGCTTTAATTCTCCTGGGCCCATGCTGCTGTCCAACTGTTGTCTGTAGGACACATGTATTAGAGATTGGAGGAAGGGAGCCGAGGAGCTTTCGTTCCCTTCTGCTGATCCAGTCCTGAAGCTCCATCACTGGAAAAACAGGCAGGAGTGGGAATGGAAGTGTGGAATGGTGACAGAAATGGCACTGTTCTTATCAGGGGCCTGGCTTCTCCTCTGAGATCTAGTTTGTAGAGAAAAACATGTAAGCATCAGAGTATGCTTTCTTCTTTAAACGCAGGTGTGATCAAATGGTGCTTGTCTTTGTGAGAGAATGATCTCAACTTTCCTATTCTGAATTAGGTTTACCGTTCTGTGGAATGGCCTCAGTGCTCCCTTCACATCTCCATGTGATGCCTAGGTTGATCCCCACAAAAGTCATCTGAAAACGCTACATGGACAAAAATCTGACAGTATTAAATTGCAACCATTCCTCAGTTTGCCATCTTTGGCACATTAAGCAGTTGGTTTACACATTTGCAAAAGCGTGACTCTCAGTCTCGGGAACACGTGGCGCCTCTTCCTGATTGCTGAGGGTGACATTAAGGAAATGCATTTTTAAGTGGGAAGAGTGCTTTTCCACATGTGAAGAGCACTCGGCTCCAGTGGTGTTTTCTGTCTTAACTACTGACTCTTGTGTTTACAGGTGATGGAGCAGCTGCTGGCAACTACGGCTATGCCAACAGTGGATACAGTGTTTATGAAGAAGAAAATGAAAGGTTAACAGAAAGTCTGCGTACGAAAGTCAGTGCCATTAAATCAGTAAGTATTTGATTATAGATAGTTGTATTGTCACATTATTGAATTAAATTACATGGACCAGAGAAGCAGCAGACTTGGGTTGAAACATAAATTTAATGCAAGAAGAATTATTGTCAAACAAAACGCACAATCATTTGTATAAGTGATTCTTCCTTTAATTAGATTTTTAGCTCGTGGTGTCCCTTTTTTCTGATCTTGAGGATAGCTGTGGTGTTACTTATGGCTTACTATCCTATAGATTGAACTACTGGCCCCGCAGAAACTAGATAATTTGAGTTTAGGTCAGTAAACTGGCTCAGATTCATTTTGGAAAATGGACTACTTGGTTTTGGTGTTATTGTGGCTCAACAGCTTCTGCTGTATCTGCTGATAAATCTGTAATGTGAAAACAGCTAATAGAAATAGCATGGTAATATACACTGAAACAGAAACTTGTGTTAATAATTCTGATCCCTTTCAGAGATACAGGACTTCTTTCAAGCAAGTCTAACTGAAAGACAGCTCTGTGATTGTGTAGGGTTTTTTTCTTACCAACTCAAGGTATTTTAAAATACATTCTTAGCAATAGGTGCCGTTTCTATATTTGTAGTACAAGCCAATGAATTTTTAGGCCTAAACTCATTCAAATTTCTATTGCTAATAATCCCCTGTTTCTTAAAAGTAATTTGTTTAATCTCAAATAGAAAATAAAACCTTAGGTTTAATTAAGAAATTCACAGAATCACAGAATGTTAAGGGTTGGAAGGGACCTCAAAAGTTCATCCAGTCCAACCCCCCTGCCAGAGCAGGTCACACAGGAACGCGTCCAGGTGGGTTTGGAATGTCTCCAGAGAGGGATACTTCACAACCCCTCTGGGCAGCCTGTTCCAGAGTCTATCACCCTCACAGTGAAAAAGTTTTTCCTTCTGTTTCTGTGGAACCTCTTATGCTCCAGCTTACACCCATTGTCCCTTGTCCTATCATTGGACATAACAGAGAAGAGCCTGGCTCCATCCTCCTGACACTCATGCTTCATGTATTTATAAACATTAATGAGGTCACCCCTCAGTCTCCTCTTTTCCAAGTTAGAGACCCAGCTCCCTCAGCCTTTCATCATAAGGAAGATGTGCCACTCCCTTAATCATCTTTGTGGCTCTGCGCTGGACTCTCTCAAGCAGTTCCCTGTCCTTCTGCAACTGAGGGGCCCAGAACTGGACACAGTATTCCAGATGTGGCCTCAATAGGGCAGAGTAGAGGGGGAGGAGAACCTCTCTCAACCTACCAACCATGCCCCTTCTAATACACCCCAGGATGCCATTGGCCTTCTTGGCCACGAGGGTGCATTGCTGGCTCATGGTCCTCTTGCTGTCCACCAGGACCCCCAGGTCCCTTTCCCCCATGCTGCTCTTTAACAAGTCAATCCCCAACCTATACTGGCACATGGGGTTGTTCTTTCCCAGATGCAAGACTCCACACTTGCCCTTGTATTTCATTCGATTTCTCCCTGCCCAACTCTCTGGCCTGTCCAGGTCTCCCTGAATGTCAGCACAGCCTGCTGGTGTGTCAACCACTCCTCCCAGTTTTGTGTCATCAGCAAACTTGCTGACAGTGCACTCTGTGTCCTCATCCAGGTCATTGATGAATGTATTGAACAGTACTGGCACCAGTACTGATCCTTGAGGACTCCACTAGACACAGGCCTCCAACCAGACTCTGCCCCATTGACCACAACTCTCTGGCTTCTTTCCTTCAGCCAGTTCACAATCCACCTCACTAACCGATCATCCAGACCACACTTTCTCAGCTGCAAGGATGCTGTGGGACATGGTGTCAAATGCTTTACTGAAATCAAGATAGACCACATCCACCGCACTACCATCATCTATCCACTTGGTTATTTCTTCATAGAAGACTGTCAGGTTGGTCAAACATGACTTCCCCATGGTAAAACCATGTTGACTGCTCCTGATGACCCCCCTTGTCCTCAATATGCCTAGAGACAGTGCCAAGGCTAAGTTGTTCCATCACTTTTCTGGGGATGGAGGTGGGGCTGACCGGTCTGGAGTTACCTGGGTCCTCCTTTTTGAAGACTGGAGTCACAGTTGCTTTCTTCCAGTCCTCAGGCACCTCTCCTGTTCTCCATGACTTAATAAATACGATGGAGAGTGGTCTAGCAGTGACTTCCGCCAGCTCCCTCAGCACTCATGGGTGCATCCCACTGGGGCCCATGGACCTATGTACATCCAGATTGCTCAGCTGATCCCTAACCCAGTCCTCATCAACCAAGGAAGTCTCCTCCTCTATCCTGACTTCCTCTGGGTCCTCAGTGGTCTGGGGCTCCTGAGGATGGTCTCCAGCAGTATAGACAGAGGCAAAGAAGGCATCAGTAACTCCACCTTCTCTGTATCCTCTGTCACCAGGGCACCCGCCTCATTCATCAGGGGGCCTACATTGCCCCTAGTGTTAGTTCTGTCTGCAGCGTATTTGAAGAAGCCTTTTCTTTTGTCCTTGACCTCCCTTGCAAGATTTAACTCCAAGGAGGCATTAGCTTTCCTGGTTGCCTCCCTACATCTTCTGACAACAGCCTTATATTCATCCCAAGTGGCCACTGCCTCCTTCCGTGATCTAAAGATTCTCTTCTTCCACTTGAGTTTGCCCAGCAGTTCCCTGTTTAACCATGCGGGTCTCCTGGCTCCCTTTCTTGATTTCCTACCAGTTGGGATGCTGGGGGGCAGGTATTATTTGTTCCTTATTCGGGAAGTGAATTCACATTGAAGTCAGTGAGATGTTGCCCTGAATAGGAACAAGGTAGTAGGTTTGTTAACGTCTGACTGAAATAGCATTCAGATTAATGGGTACTCTGTAGTTGACTTCTGAGGGCATGCAGTTGAGTGGTGCAAAGATGGATGTAGTGTGAGATGCATCGTGAGCGACTGCGACCTAAGTCACTGCAGGTAACCGAAGTCAATGGGGCTGTGCCAGCTTTTGCCAATAAGCTCTCTGCTTGGAGATACAGCTTAGTGGTGTACTTGGCAGAGTAAGGTTAATGTTTGGACTTGATGATCTTAAACATCTTTTCCAACCTGAACAATTCTGTGATTCTTCTCTCTGTGTGAAGATACAGGAATAAAACTCCTTACACATGGAGAGAGCCTGTAAGAACACACAGGAAAATAACTGGAACTGTGGGAAGACAGTAAATAATTGCATCAACAGTTAACTGGGAAATAGAAAATAACACTTCCAGCTGATCATTTTCAAGCAATTGCATGATGGCCTGTGGCAAGACGGGATATTTCTCTTTGGAATCCTGTGGTAGTGCTAAGTCCTGTGGCTTTCTGCAGTCTGCAGGGCTTTCTAAAACCAGCTCAGAACTCAATCCAGTGACTACAAGGGGGCACATGCACAGCAATGAGTAGGCAGTTTGGGGTCACAGAGCCTGATCTAGGATGGCAGTGACAGTCACGTATCTGTCAGGGAAAGGGGTGTTTGGGCTTTTGCTAGCACTACTAGCATTGAGTCTGTGGAAGAAATGCATCTTCTAACATGGCAAAATTAATAATTTCTTCAGTGGGATAGGTTCCTGAATGCCAGCAGGACGAAATGTGTAAACGAAGTAGTCTTAACACCTGCCTTACAGCTCATTACATTAGCAAACCAGTGTAACTTGGGGGTTGCAGCAGAGAGTGTCAGAGGAGCAGCAAAGAATTCCTCTTTTGCCCATTTAAAGTACACAGTCTCAGCTTGGTTCTGATCTGGCACTGACACAGTAGTCTAAATACACCACATAAGAACTTCCTTAGCTTCCCAACTCTCACACCTGAGTATCATCCAATGGTGAGGAGCAGGCAGAGGAAATTGAGGCAGATGGCTTTTCAGACCCTTCCTCATCCAAACGGCTTCAAGTCCTTGTGCCTCTCTGGAAGTCTGTCTGCATTTCCATTCCCCAGCAGAGAACAGAGAGGAGCGTGACATCTACCACTTTATTCTCCCATGGCTGTGTCTCGTAACAACTGAAGTCTAAGGGCAAAGCCCCTTCCTTTATCCCCTATGAAAGGGAAATGTGTGCTGAGCCCTGCATCAGCAACATGTCTTGTTTCCACCTCACACCTTCCTGTTTGTTTTCCTCCTGCCTTTCCGCTGCTTTTCCAGCTTTGTACAAACACTTCAAAACCTGTCTCGGTTTCATACACCAAGTGCACAGCGATGCCAGGATTAGCCAGGGTTATCAGCAGGAAGTCTCAAAACCCGCACCAGATGGCTGAGACAGTCTAGCAGCATCTAGCAATGGGGGAGGCAGAGGATTGGCAGCCTGACACGGCTACAAGGAAATATTTTTTTTGCTCCGCAGCTCTTTTGTTTCACCATTTGCAGAGCTGCTAAACCATACGGTATGCTGTCAGAAGGAGCAAGCTCCAGGGAACAAAGTGGGGAACACTACTCTTCCAGTTGTCTTCCTTGCTTTAATGTGGGTTGTTGTGGAAGCAAGGGGTCCATAAAGGAGCATTGCTTGTCCCTCCTGTATGTTTCTGAGACAAAAAGAGTGCCAGTGACTGAAAATGAACTCTGGGTGTTTGGTTTGTTGGTTTTTTGGGGTTTTTTTTTATTATTATTATGGGCTACTTTGGAGGTGGGGCATGGTTCTGACTGCTAGGAAAGGGGATTGCTGAGGACAGTAATTTTTTTGCCTACCATTACAGCAGCTGCCAAAGGGGGTAACTGCTTATATGCTCTTCAGCTTTTAAACAGCTCCTCTTGCTTGTGTTGAGACAAACTGTAGCTGGTGCACATTGCTTGAAATAAATGAAAGCAGACCATGACATTCTGGAATAACTTGCTCCTCGCATGACAAAGGCACAGTAAAATGTCATCCCTTTGTGAAATCGGGCTGCAGAAACATAAGAAAGATGACTTCACTCTGCATAATGTGTAGAAAAATGAGCTAGATGAGATCCATGTTGGCAACTAGTTAGCTGTAAAAGCTCGCTGTGCTTCTGGCTACACAGCACCGAGCAGGGTGTGTGACTTGGCACTGTCTCAGCTGACCTGCTTGACATTGCTTGTTCAGGACAACCTGGCTACCTCTTTCCCCACTCAATTCAACACTGCAGTATGGCTCTACTGTTGTAGGTTGCTCCTAACTCCAAATATTTAAAGTCACATCAGACAAGCAGAAGGGGGAAGGAAGTAGCATTTGCCCACTTCCATAGATGATCTGGCTGCAGGTGGCTGAGTCTGTGTCTAGCTCTACCTGCTGCAGAGCTAGGAAAAAAAACTCAGCCTCTCGAGTTCTGGCTGGTCTCTGTGCTTGATCGGAAAGATGAAGAGCACTGGGAATGTCAAAGCTTCACTTCACAAGGCTGCTGGTAGAGACTGTGCTACAAAGAAATGGTCTCCCAGTAGACTGATAAGCAAATACCACCATAAAATGAAAGTTATTCTTTCCTTCAGAAGAGCCATTCAATCAAATCTGACAATGCACATATCCAGATTTAATTTATGTTTCCAAGTAAACTGGCATTTAGAACAATTTGCATGTATTTATTTTATTGGTTGCACAACCCTAATGTGGCCTGAGCATAGATTCAACAGCATTTCATATAAACAGGTTCTTTGCCCCAAGACAAAATCTCCAAAGTGACTGAGATCTCCATAATTCAAACTGATATGCTGGGAGAACTGGAGATGTGTTCAGCTCATGTACAGCGCTGTGGCAATAACATTAGTGGCAGAGAGCTGAAGAGGTAAACAAAATGATGAAACACTCTGGGATAAGCATTAATAAAAACTTCAGGGAACCTGGGGCAGGTTCAGAGCAGGGTCCATGCTCTGTATGTCAGACCCCTTCTGCCAACCTTGGCGCTGCTCCCATATAGCCATATTGCGGTGTTACAGATCATCTGACAAGAGACGGATGTCATACAAGCACAGTCGGGAAGAAAACTGTACCATCCCTGAAAGACCATGCAATTAATTATTTTCCTTTACAGCTTGCCGCTACATTCCTGTCTCCAGCATGTAAGTTCCATATTTAATGTTGAGCCTCACCAGTTTGGGATTGATTTTTCAGTCTTTCAGCCTAGCCTTCTACCAGGATTTCTCAGCCTGCAGAGTGTAACTACACTAAGATGCCTGTTCCCATAAGGAATGCCTTCAGTCCCTGACTGTATGCTGCAAGTGGCCTAGGAGGATGAGCAAGCTTACTCTTGGCATGAAAAACAGATATACTTTTCCCTAGTGGTGTGAACAGGACAAAACAAAGACCTGGAGCTCCCCAGAAAATGTAGAAGCAGGCCCTGAAACTTTCCACCTGTCCACTCTCCTAGAGATGAAAGAAGCCTCATTGTGATCAAGACTCCTGCTCTGCTTTCTTTCTGTTCTCTAAATGTGTTGCTCAAAAACACTATCAGCCTTTTGGGCAGGTAGTGGTTTGGCTACATAGCTAACCAGGAGAAAGGGTATTTGCATAACTTGAAATCACTTTATTTTTCTTCACCTTTCAAGTGTTTGTGCCAGACAATGAGAAAACCTGAACAGTGTCATTTGATAGAGGAGATTGAATCACACCTTGCAAAAACACAAACAGGTCGAGCAAATAGCACACATTCAAATCATAAGTTGGGATACGTTTACATTTGTATTTACGACTGAAAATTCAGCAGTTGTCTCTGGGCCATTCGTGCACAGAAGAAAAAAAGAAACATTGTCAAATACAGTGTTTTCTAGGAACCACTTATCCACATTTATTTAAAAAATAGTCATTAAAAATGAAAAAATGAAAAACCTTAAGAATGTGAAATACAGGATATGGAGAGCTAATACTTATTTGACATTGAATGTGTAATTATTGTTATTTTTCTATAGGTATTTATTACACATTTGAAAGAACTTGTTTGTTTCCCCTCAAGTTGTTGCAAAAACAAACAAGCAAAATCGTTATTACTGTTGCAATAACAAATAGAAACAAATGAAAATATCTCCTCGCATTTTAGTTAGCTAATGGAGTTTGTGGTTAATTGCTTTTCTAATGACTTTGGACAAAAGGATGATAGTTTTGGTGGAAGGAAATTATACAGTAGATGAGTGTTGATCAAATTATTATCATGCTTGTGGCAGAGAAAAGAGCTCATAATGTAATAAGTGTGCCCAAAATATGCTGAGAAGGAAAAAAATGCAACTCTGAATAAGCTTGTTACTGCTTGCATTAGGGGTTGTGGTTCTGGCACACCAAGGTGAACTCGGGTCTTTTGCAGATGGCCCAGCTGCGTCCTGTTTTGATGACACAGGTGGAAGCACAGGGTCCTCCAGACCGGCCTGGGTATCATGGTGAGCTGATCTGTGAGCAAAGAGATCTTTCTGGGCATGCTGTAAAACCAGCACGAGCAGGGCAATGACAGGGCATCTTCCAGGTCTCATCAAGCCCCTG
Source organism: Actenoides lindsayi (assembly GCA_025331215.1). NCBI lineage: Eukaryota > Metazoa > Chordata > Aves > Coraciiformes > Alcedinidae > Actenoides > Actenoides lindsayi. The sequence continues at coordinate 59,280 of WTSP01026361.1, forward strand.
AGAGCAAACACAACAGCCTTGGGAGACTCAGGTGACTTTTTTTGAGGAACTATATTATTCCACTGACACTTTATTACCTTCTCCAGCCCACCACCCTTTCCTCATGATCTGCTTTGCTGGGCTACCTTGTATCAGGATTCCTGTCTCTAACCGGGGTCACATCAAGCTATGGACTTAAGCCTAACTCTTTCTGAAGTGTTAAAAACTTATTACTGGTATCAGTTTGTATCATACCACACAGAGCCTCCAATTGTAAACCAAATACCTTTTTCCCGACAGCTAAAAAAATGACAATGTGCTCACTCTTTGAAGTGATTTAGTCTCTTTTTGAGTGGAATGGTTATATTTGCTGGAATGCGCAAAGGATAAGAACAAACATTTTCAAACGAAAAAAAAAATACATGTATCAAGTCTTCACTGCATTTTCTTGATCATAAACTAAGGTTGGTGCATCTTAATTGCTATGGGGAAAAGAGAAAGCATAACAGCTGTGAGCGTAAACTGCAGTAGTTACAAACCACTCTCTTTGTGTAGGTAGTCCCAACCACTCTGAGTATCTACACTCTTGTTTCATACTGCACTTTAAGATGCACAAGGTTATTCTGTAACACAGCCGATATGATGAGAGAAGGACTGAGCTAAAGTCATGGATTTTCACTGCCAGAAGCAGAAAGAAAGTATGGCCTTAAATTCTGCTGCTTAACCCTAGTCATTCTCATGGTGGAAGCTGTTATTTTGCTTTTTGGCCCCCTGTCCATCAAAACTAAACATGCAATTAATGTTAAAAGGAAAATGTGATCAAACCAAGATGTTTTTCTCTGTGAACCTTTAGAACTGAAAGATTTTTCTTCTTCTGTTTTGACAGACTGTGGTGCAAAGCCAGAATAATAACAGACAGCTGGGGCTGGGACAAAGTTCAAGCCCTAGGCCTATCAAGGCTGTTACAAAACTAGCGTGCCCTGGTTTGCATCCTTTATTACACCTAGAGATGGGAGAGAGGCTGGCAACTGGGTGTTAGTTCATGGCATGTAAAGGGTGGAGTTCTTCTTGCAGAGATTGCATGTGTGGTGTGTATACTTAGCCTCTATTGCCTTATATTGATCTTCAGCATCATGTTTTAATGTATTGCTTACCAGTGCCAGGATTGTGGTGTTAACTGCAAGTGAAGGCTACCAAGTGTTATGTATTTCAGCAGGGATCTATTTTCACATAAAAGTATGAAAAAGGGACACTGCCAGCTAGCTTTTGGGAAAGGAGAAGGGGAAAAAACAAAAACAAAAACAAAAAAAAAAAAAAAAGAAAGAAAAAAAAGAAAAAAGATTAAATCTAGTATAACTGGAAACATTGCACAGTTTCCTTTTAAAATTGCAGACACATCACTGTTGTTTCTATTTCATTTGCCACAGTGATGAAGGATATCATAAAATATCTTCACACTCCTTGGGCTAAAGGAAGTGAAATAAAATAGAAGCAATACACAATCGCCCATTTCATTCCTTACTCTGATGCCCTCAAAAAAAACCTGTTGAAGTTGCATCTGGCCAAAGTCTGAATGTCTGCCTCAGCTACACCAGAGGTGAGTCAGTGGATGGAGGGGGCTGCAGACAGCATGTGCAGGTGTGCAAAGGGATGGGTGTCCCCACCTCCTCACCTGGCTGGTCATGTAGGGTCTTCTTGCTGCAAAGCCTGCATTCTGACTGTGCCTGAGACTGCAACAAGGTCAAGCTGGCCTAAAAAGTGTATCTGGCCTGGAAGTGCCCTGCAGTTCAGCTTCCCTTGGTTATATCATGTCAATTTTTTGTGCAGCCCACCTGTAAACTGGGTAGGAACTCACACAGGACTAGCTGAGAGAGGGCAGGGGAATGGGTAAGCTAAAAAAGTCTGGAAAGGGTCAGAATAAGGATCCAGGTGCCCCAAGACTTGCACAACCAGTTTTTTTCTGAGGTCCTCTCTACCTGTGTTTGCTACCTATGAAAAAACCTGTTGTGGACCGATAGCCAGGTAAGACATAATTTTATTCTTTTGGTTAAACTGTTGTGTCTGGTTGAGACTATTTTGTTTTACATTAGTTTGGCTGGTAGGAATTAAGACTAATTTTGAAGGAACTATCAGATTTTAAAATGCCACAGCCACCTATAAAGCTTTGATCAAGTTTAGGTTCATTCAGCTGGTTTCTGTTTGTACAGCTGTGGCATCAAGGATCAGGCAACTGCAGCCTAGAAATCAATATGTGTAAAAATGAAAAAAAAAAAAAAAATTCTTTTCAGCTTAGGCCTTTTTCTCAATGTTAAGGTAATTTTGTAAAAGGAGTCTGTTTCTGAAAACAGGAGGGCAAACCCCAGCAGTGATATAGTGCTAACTGCATAGGTAAAGCATATAGATACACTTTGGTCTCTGAATCAGTGTTAATGTGCCCTTTGCTGAAGAGTTCCTACAACAAGTAGTAGAGCTAGTCAAAGAAGGCATATTATTTTCTTTTCTCTTTTCATCTTTGTTTGAGCGTTGAAATGCTAATTGTCTTTTTAGCCAATTAAAGTGTTTTTAGCAAAAAAAAAAAAAACCACAACTTTGCAAAGGTCTTTTTATCACCAAAATTCACGATTTTGAAAACAAATAATATTAAAATGCAATAGTTTAAGATTTTGGCAAATGATAGGAAGCATCAAAAGATTCTAACTTTCATAAATTAATAAAGCTCTGCTCAAAAGCATGGAAAATCTGTGGTTTCTATTAAAAGCTGGTGTGAAGATTCAAGGAGTAAAAAAATCCCATAAGGAAAAGGGAAATTGCAGAATATTCCATGCAGTTACAACTCTGAATGCCATAAAGCTTCCATTGGTACCTGTAAAAATATCCACATGTTAGAAACCCATTTCAGTTTTCTCTTCTAATGCTGTGTTGACAATGTGAGTGAAATTGTGACGGATTAGGCACTTAAAACAGATTTTTCAAAACGTCTGGGAGATAAGGATGCCTGGTTGTATCCACCTTAATAGACACTGGGAATCCCTGAGGCAGCTTTTACAGTTTTGCATTAGGTTTTTCTCCAGCTCTCCAAATATGGTGTGTAGCTGCCATTGCATGAGAAGATGAAATAAATGACACAGAGTGTCGGCATTGGTTAAAAGCTAAGGTGACCTTGAAGCCCTTTAATGCCTTGGCAAGAGTAGCCAAGCAAGGGGCCAAAGTGGGATCCTTGTTGGAGGCAGCAAAGACTTGGAACAATTGCAGGTGTGCAGAACATAGTGGAGTGGGAAGACAGCCTTTGGCAGGTAGAGACACCCTGAGATAATCAGTCTGGAAAGGATATCAAAGAACTTGATGCTAGAGGGGAACACTATGGACAAGAAGCAGATGGGTCATGACTTGTGCCTGCATATGTAAAATTTTTAAAAGGCTGACTAAGCCTTCAAGCAGCATCTGGGATTCAAACAAGAGTTGCATTCCTTTAGCTGAGGAAAGCAAAGAGAGGCAGCCTTGATCTTGTAAAAAGCAGTGGTGCTGCTTACATCACTCTCTAACCAAGCCAATTCTGTCCAAACATCCAGGCTGACCCTCCTCTGCCGTGTCTCACAGAACCATTTACCTTCTCTGCCAGTGGGAGAGAAGCTGTTAAAAATGGCCAGTGGGCTGACCATAAAAATGGTCAGTGGCCTGTTAAAAATGATGCTTCTTAAAGCCTACCCAAAGGAATTTATCTACAGGTATTAAGAAGTCACTAAGTTGCAAAATGTTCTGTGCTTCTACCACAGTGTTTTAACTAATTATAGGTCAGTATATTGTGTTATTGTGCTGTATAGCACAACAGACCGAATCAGAGGAGTTAACTTGGGGCAGTGATGTCACATACAAGTAACAGAAAGAGCTTGGCATGTAAACAACAGCACAGCGTCTCCCAAGCAAGAGTTGACAGGCAGCATTAGTAATTGGCTTGCCCTATGTTGGTGTATGCAATGTACGTGTGCATACATGTATTTCAGTTAGGATTGCACATTCACAAACCCCAAAATGGCTTCCTCCTCCACACCATGTCCCATATTTCTTTTAACTTCCGAGCCCTTCATATCAAGGGTTGTCTCGGACATTTGCCAGCTGGGCATTGTTGTAACACAGAGTCAAATAACTACTCAGGGTTCTGCTGATGGATGCTGTTGATTCTTGAAATCTTGCCATGATACCCAAACTAAGTTTTTATTTCCTTTCCTCAAAAATACCCTTTCCACTCTGAGAGCAAGGCGAGGCTAATCATTCTTATTATCCTGTAGTGGAGTGACAAAACACAGTGACACACATGAAGCAGCTGTCACAGCTTCTCTCAGCCAGCCCATTAGCCCCATCTATTTCTTTACAATAGTTTTAATAGCAGTGCTGTGCTGATGTCAGGGACGGGGCTGTAGGAAGGGCAGAGCGTCATGTAGTTTTTCCTGCTGCCCAAGGCAACCAAATATGCACAAACCTTTGCAAGCTTCATGAAAAGACATAATTTTCATGGCTCTTGTCTTGCTTAATTATCACTTCAGCAAGATAACTTCATTTCTTCCCCCATCCCTGTCTATTCTTTATAAAGATATCTCTTGGAGTAGAAAAGGTCAGCTATGGAAAAAATCATCGCAGAAACCAATGCTAAATAAAGGTTGGGTGATTTGATTTGACTCATGCAAAAAGCAATTGTGTTTTCTTCTTTGTGATTTATTAATGAGGAAACTGACAGAAATGTCTGTATTTATATTCCGTGAAAGATTTCATTATATTGGGTCCTTGAGACTTTTTCTTTGCTTGAATAAGCCTGATGCCTGACAGAAGGACAGACAGCCATAGAATGCCTCTACTTTGCTAATGCTGCTCCATACAGCTTTTCTCCCTGCAAACAATGTGTGTATCCAGAGAGGTGCAAAGTCTCATGGGCCATCTCTATGGCCATTAACATGCAATGTTAATCCAACCAAAGTTATCAGCAACTTTTAAAGAGATGTAACCTCTGCACTTGCTGGAAGAGGACATTCAAAATTGCTTTATCCCTATTCTCTGTCATCTGATAAATGCACATTTTATAATGAACCATATTCCCCATCTGATTCCTAGGAGTGACTACAGCTACTCCAGACCTAAACTGACATGGGTTAGAAATTATATACTCTTAAGGTACTAGAAGGTAAAACTAGGAAGGAATTTTACTTGTTTTTCTGAAAGCACTGAGAGATGCCCTTGAAAAAATAAAGCTAAATTTAAGGTGCTGAACCCTTTAGGCCTTCTGTTACTTGTTTTTTACCTAATACAGCTCTGTCTTCCATCCACTTGGCATGTGAAGTTGTAAGACTGAAGAGTCCCTTGCATCTCACTATGTGTGTATAATGATATGATATTTACATCAGCTGTCACTATCACCTTCCTTTTGGTCTATTGAACTGAGCAGTATGGAGCTCAGATGTTCTGTTTCTACTCCAAAATGTCTGCAAGATAAAGGTGTTATAAAACAATAATACAAACAAGAAGTACAGGGGATTGGAGATGAAACACCTGCAGAAACAGAGTGGGGTTGAAGGGAAATTTAAGGTATGAGTGCCAGAGTAATGGACTATCGTTTCAGCTGCAACAGGATGAATGCTGTTGATGAGTATCAAAAAGCCAGTTTTCACAACAGGCTTTAGCCTTTTCCTGTCCATTGGTATGCAACACATCACACATTCAAACTCACGGAGAAAGTGACCTTACATAAGGGAAAGCAAGAGTGAGCCCAACCACTGTGCTGCTCCAGGGCAACCAATCCACAGCCAATGCCATGTTGCTAAATTAACCAACAGGCCAGGGTTTGAAGCTGAAAGGGACTCAAGGCTTCATAAATCAAATTTCCCTGCAGCAATAGAAGCTTAGAGGGAAAAAGCAAACAGTGCTCTTGAAAACGCATTCACACATTTTGAGATTGAGCCTGTTGGGTTTTTTTTTTTTCCTTTTGGCCATTTCTGAATAGTTCACAGCTATTAGTAAATAACTGTTGCAACAGATTTTTTACTATGTGATAATAGAGCACTTACACTATTACTGAAATATTTACTAAAACTAAACAGTATTATGTGTGCAAAACCCAAATCTCATCTGCAGGAAAACTGAAACAGGAGTATAAATGTTGGATTATAATTATCCCTAATTGCAAAAGCTTTGAACAAAAAAAGAATTGAATCCTTCCACTTGCTGGGCTTGATTTAGCACTTCATTAGTCAGATTTTGCACCAGTTACAGAACTGCTTTGGAATTCAGCTGGAATAGCACAGCAGTGAATAATGGCCATGCTTTATGAATGTACTGGTTGTGGAATTGGAGGTTTTGAGGCTTCTAAGGTTAGCTTCTGGAGTCCTGCCAACCAGACATCACCTGAATTTCTTCTCAAGGGAAGAATATAAAAATTTTCACTTTTGTGGGTAAAACCTGAATGGTATGTTCAAGCTATCAAATTGTCCTTTAGGGATGCTAGACCCACTTGAATTTCTCAGCTGGAAGAGGTTTTGGTGAATCTTGTAAAGACACTTCTTTTTCAGTGACCATCCAGACAAAAGTAGGCAGGGCTCTGAAGATATCTGCCTGGTTTCTGCAGGAAACCTTCCCATTTTGCCTGTTTGTCTCGTCATTGGCATATTGTACTATTTCCTATGCGGCAACAGAGAATGAGGTCTCATTGGTAAAGCTTTGTGCAAGTTTGGAATAAGGAACAATGTGTGCCAAATGAGTTTACAGTCTCCATCACAAGTTATTCTCTTGTACGGGGCCACTCAACCTTTCCAGGAGAATTTTTTTTTTCTAGGGACACTGCTTTTTTATAAGTTCCCTGCTTCAATAGTAACCACTATGTGGTAAGATCCATGAAAATACTGCTTTTATTTTTCAATCGTTGAAAAAGCCACACTTCCTTTTGAATTAAACCTCAGAATATGATGTCTTATCTTAAGAAAGGCATGTTTTTATTTATAGATACTGAAAGGCCCACATCTTGTTTCTAAAGAGAATCATCTCAGCTTTGAAAAGAGAAGTGGTAGAGAAGCACTGGGATCTTATCCATAACACAGATACAGTTCCACAACAGCTTCAGCCAAGTCTATGATCTGGAGGTTTCAACTCCTCTTCATTCCCTTCACTTGAGGTGGCAGGGAGTTCCTACAATCTTGTGGTGAGATGGTTTGGAGAGCTGGTATAGCTAAAAGTAATCATATGCAGAATTACAGTTTTTTGCCTGGATTAGCCCTCTGGTCTAGCTCACCATGGAGGCAAGGTGGTGTTTAGGCTGGAGTGTGCACCTGGGAGGGAGAAGGTAGGCAGGACTGTGGCCAGTGCAAACTGCCCTGAAATGACACTCCCTCACATCCTTCTACAGTCCCCAAGTTTGTCCCCCAGCAAAGGCTGTGTCTGTGGCCCCTCTGCTGAAGGATGAGGCCTAATGTCAAGGAGCAAACTCCACTGAATTTTGTAAATTCTCATATCCTCCACAATCTAATATAGTTTAGATTCATGGAGATTATTATAGTTTGACTTACATGTCTCATGCATAAGCTGAGCTTTTCTATATGAGTCTCTTAAGTACAAGAATGTTTCCCAGAGAGCAATGCAGTAAATCTTTTGGTTGAGAACTGGGTAGGTGATAAGAATGTCAAGTCATACTTATGCTTCTTTTTCCTGCTGTAATGAGTAAAAGTGATTTATACTTAGGCAAAGAGATGATATAAAAAGACCTCTATAAATTTAAAATTTTTGTTATCCCAGTGACATGAAAACACATTGGTTTTCTGGAAGTAAGAATCTTCCTTCCTCTGCAAGAATCTTCCTTCTTCTGCATATGACAAAAAGACAATACGAAGAGCAGTAGCATTTACAGGTGTTTTTGAAAACTCAGAAATCTTTTCTGGCTGGACTTCCATGTGTCTTCCTAGGATCCAGCCTGGTTTTTGTCACTACCTTGTTTCCCTGCTCCTTACATCTCTCAATACCCAGCAAAAGGTGGGACAGTTTCATGACTAATAGAAGTTGCAGCCACCTGCTTCACCTCAGAGGAATTTTGCAGCAACCAGGGGTTGCTGTGTCTGTTAGTGCCACCCTGGGAGTCCTCAGGATGTCACCTTAACCAAGAGCTTTCAGCTTCAGCCCATCATGACAGCTTTATGACTGATGAGAATTGCTATATCTCACCTGATCATTTTATCAGCTTTAAGGCTTTCTGTATTGCTAAAGGCATATTCTTACCCATTATAAATTGCAAGAGATTAATTGATTTCAGTTTACTGCTAATTCTTGCTTCTTACAGAATCACCATTTGGTCTCACTTTGAACAATGTGCTGGTGGTTCAGAGCATTCTGGCAGGAAAAACAGGTACAATTGTCTTATTTAAATCCAACATAGCTATATCGGGGGGGGACTGAGCATTAAAAAAAAAATGAGGAGGTCCTGTTCCTTTGAAGCAACCAGTCACATAGCATCAGGAGCTAGGCATGCAAAACCTTAGCCTAGAAGGCTATACAAATCTCTCTGAGTTTGTGTATTTAACCACAGAAAGCATTGGCCATAACAGCTGAGACCTTTGCAGTTTTTCACCTATGATATGGGAGCAGTAGGGGAAAGAGGATTTGTATTTGCCTTATTGTCTTGCTACTTTGGCATCCTATTCAGTGACCACATCCAAGATCTCATGCCAGCTGAATCTGATGATGAGAAGGAAGGCAGGACTAGTCTTAGGCCTCCAATTTTGGAATCATCCCATCAGGATGCCATCTCAGCAGAGAAACAGAGAAAAAGTGGCAGGTGATTTATAAACATTTAGCACAAATAGGGAAAAGATGGGAGGGCAAAATGTCCCATCACATGAGGGCTGAGGTCATTCCCAAAGGGAGCATGGGGAAATATGATCCAGTGGAGGAAGAGTCATAAGGGTGAGACATGTTTGTGTGTTTAACAGCAGAATCAGAGTAAAGAGAGGATTTGGTGGCCAGTGTAGAGGTAAAAGACAGGGAGGAATTGGCATTTGGATTGGAGGAAAGCCTCTGGGCTGACCAGAGGGCTTTGCCAGCTGGAAAATAGTTCTGTGCTATTTGATAAGGGAATATGATGTCAATATGCATCCCGTAGTACTTAGCAGCTTGTTCTGCTGTCCAGGCAAATGGGTGATTTCCCTTTGCAAAGCCCCAGGGCATAAGGCTGCCAATAGGGCTGCTGTTACATGAATCTGAAAAAGATTTTCTCAGTACCAAACCCAAAACACACCACACTTGTATTACTGCACTTTTGACGGTTCTATTTCCTGGGAGACAGTAGAAATTAGCACTTTAGGACCATGTTCAGAGAAAGCTGGGTAAAGAAGCATCACAGGCAGGGAGATCAGTCAACTTTTCACAGGTAGAATGGGGGAAAAACAAGCTGCTCTGGTGGGACAGAGATGCGTGAGGTCATTGATCTAAGCTGACTGGCTTCTCCCATGTGTTCCTGGTGGGCAGTAATGTCAAAGGCCAAGAAAATCTGTCAAATCCTCCTATCCATTAAAAAAGGTACCACTTTGTACATAAAGTAGGTTTCAGGTAGTTACTATCCCCAAATATCAAGCCTGCAGGTTTTATAAACAGTTGACTGACAATATAGCTACCACTGTTTTTTCTGCCTCTTGCCGTTTCACACAATGCTAGCTCTGAAAAAAGCAAACCTAGACCAAGTTCTCCTGTCATCTCTGGTGATCACAGTACTCAGGTATGTCCTACTCCACTACAAGCTTGGCAAAGAATTAAAAGGCTCTGAAATGCCAACAGCCCTGTTCTACAGAGAGCCATCTCCTCTGCTCCAAATAGCTCCCAATTCTGTCATTCTTGAGCACCTGGCCTGTGCTTATGGACTTGCTTTCACAACTATGCTGGAAAGAGAACCAAGGCCCTAAAGGTTTGACTAACATCACAAAGGAGGTCTGTGACCATGCTCAAATAGATACGAAGTAATGTCAGAATCCAGTGCCCCGACCACTGAACCTTTTCTGTTTTACTCGTATTTGTAAAAAAGAATATTCTTTCCCAAAGCACTTTGAGCCAGCCTTAGTCATTTGTTAGCCTAGAAAAGGTTCTTACCCAAATGCACAATGAGACATTCAGAGTCCTTCAGCTCCAAAACACTGACATTTCTGTGCCAAGCTGGGAATGTTCTGGTGACTAATGTGCAGACCGTCATGAGGTCCACGAGTGCATCTTTAACAAATTTGTTCTAAAATTTGCAGCCTCTCGGATAGCCATCTAGATAATTTGTTTCCATTTTACAGTTGGGGAGGGGGAGGGGCTTGGGGATGTTTGCTTTGTTTTGGTTTTGCTCTTAATGTGCTGGTGGTTCAGAGTTATTGATGCTGTTGGCAAGTGCTATTTAATGTCTTCGGCTATACACGCAGCATTGATCTTAACACTCTTTAGCTACATTAAAAATGGGGTGATGCACTGATATGTTGAGATATGGCGACTTCTTTAGACTGTCAGGACAGCAGCTAGTGGAGTTCAGAGCTTGTAACAGGATTTACAAGATGGTTTAGAGGCCTTTAATGACAATATTTCATGATGTACCAAATGAAACCATTCTGTTAGGCTGCGGTTCAGGAAACAGAAAAGGACAGGGGAAAAAAACAGGTATATGACAAGATTTCATGAAGTGGCTACACCCTGAGTGCATGTGTACATTTCATCACCTTAAACAATTTCTGCAATGATCTGAGTCTCTTTGATGCTTCTTCTCATCCTTCCTAGATCATCACTGCATGTGGAAACAAAAGCATCCATGCCTTACTGGGCATTGGGAAGAGATTATTAGTTGAACTGTATTTCGGTCATATTACTGTCTTTGTTCCTCTTGGATTGCCTTCTCCAACAGAGGACAATAAGTAAACTGTGCTCAGCCATGACTGCTGACAGCAGCATTGGGATTGTCTGTAATGCTGTACGGACAGAAGGAAAGTTTATCTGAACTCATCAGGAAAATGTTCAGGCACTAGTTTTGGAGTGCATGGGCATGGAGGGGACTTGGAGCAAACAAAGCTCCCAACCCCTCTCTTTTTCACCTCAGAATTACAGTTGCTCCTTTCCCACGGGTACTGGGACTGAGTCCTCCACATGCTCTGAAGGTGCTTCACAACCCTAAAACAGGAAGGGCTTTTATGCTTCCCAGACTTTCTATCTGAATGTACATGAATCTTCTTGCTGTGACTTTCAAGGCTGGATGGTCAAACTGCCTCTCTTAAATGCCTTTGAAAATCCTACCATCTTTCCACTTGAATTAATCTCCAACTTGGTTTCCAAGAAGAAAAGTATTAGCTACAAACACTAAAACGGCTGAACTCCTTGCTTTGCAAATTGTTTCAGAGCCAAATAAGAGCCACCTAGAGACAAGCCTGATTCTCACCTTTCTCTGGCAGGTTATTTGTTCCTGGGCCAGAAAGGTTGCTGCTGAAAATATTAGAAAAATATATTTCAGTGCATATAGCAAAATATAAAAATAGCAAAAATATTTTTTCAGTGACTTGGATATGGGGAGAAAGATGCAGAGAGGAAAACATGGCAGTGGGGTGTTAAAGCTACGTTAAAGGACACAAGAAGCTTTGCTAGCTTGCAGAATTGAATAACTGGTTAACTGAGTGCCAAGATGGTGATTATAATATCTCAGGCCTAGAGGGTTATTATTAACAGAAAGGGTCTTCCTTAAGAATCCAGATAAGGAATGTTTAGGAAAGCTCAAGAAAACTACACTAATTGTAATTATACCTTGCTGAGCAGCCCCTGAGGTCCGGTGAAATCCTTGCAACAGCAAGGTCTGTAAGTGCCTACGGCTACCTCTCCATAAAAGTACAATGGTGGACAAAAGGAAATTGCATCATCCAGCCTTTCTTGTTCTTTAACAAAAAAAAAAAGGGGGAATTTTCACTCTAGTAATGTTAATTTCAGCAGGATTAATTCTGGGAAGTTGGGCAATATTTCTATAAAAATAGGCAACGTAACAGAATGAAGAGGAGTTGGACACTGACTCTATTTGCCAACCTGACCTTGTATTCCTGACTTGAACATGAGCAGGGTGAGAACCAGGCTCCATAGAGACCTCCAGAACACCACAAAAATTAGCAAGATTGTGAAGAGAATGAAGCAAAGAGTTGCTGGGAACCCCTGACTTTGCTAGTGCTATAAATCTTTGTGTTTTCCTGATAAGTTTTGATGCTCTCTTCACTCTCCCACCCCTCCAGTGAGTTTTCTTCATGCTTGGGATGTTCAGACTCTTAAGAGTACTGGCAGTTCGGTTTTGGCACACTTGAAAAAGTGTTATTGCTCATGAATGTAGTAGATACCTCTCGTATTTTCCATGGTTAAATAACTGCTAGAAAGCCACATTCAGGAATGGCCGTTACATAAATATATGCTGATGTTAGTGGCCACTGTTGGGGAAAAAAAATTACATATGCCACAGTAGGAAGCATACAATGTTTTTCATGATCGCTTAACCCACAAGTCAAAGAGATTCAGGATCAGTAACTGAGCCAGAGGGTGTTTTGCAGAGCAGTGAATAAAATATGGCTGCATTCATAAGGATTAAGGGAATGTGATTCATTGATATTTATGACAGTTAGAGAGAAAAAGTATTTTTTAGGTCCTTTAGTCAACTCTTCTTTTTTCCCCTCAGTATTTTTCAGATTGCAACAGAGTTCTCCTCCCAGCTTGTCCCGTGGTTTTAGAAATCTTTCTCCTACTTATCCCTAAAGGAAGGTAGAAGAGTAGAAGATCCTCCTGGTTGAAAACCTGGATTTGACTTGAGTCTCCGGGCGCTGCAGAACCATTTCCTGTGATTGAAGCAGAGATAAAATTCCACACTAGTGGGAATAAACCGAAATTAGATCAAAGATTTCCAGATAATTAAGAATCCTATCCCCAAACATCTTTTGCCGCTAGTATTTTTGCTTGGATCTGGTTTGGGGTTTTTATTGTGGGGCGTGTTTTCGGTTTTGGTTTGTTTTTTTTTTCCTCTTCAGGGAAACGGCAGCGCTTCAGACAGGAAGCCAAATTTGCCTGTAAAAAAACAACAATCCAAACTGAAAGCGTGACAAGAGCTGATTCCCATTTGCATACACGGCAATTCCCCATGCAAATTTGTACAACCCCGCAAGCAAACGGCTGATGAAGCGCGTAGCTAGGTATCTGTAGGGCACGCTTCCTCAGCTAGCACATGGAGGACTAGCCAAAGGTGGACGCAATTAATGGATTTAGGATGTGCAGGTGTAATTAAGCTCGTGGTTTTGTTTTAGGAACTGGAAAGAGCCAGCTGCTAGAGGAGGCAATGCAGAGCAAGCTCCGCTACACCGTCGGGGCTCTGACACGGCTGCCAAGCTCTCCTGGGAAGCTGCTGAGGGCTCGAGGATCCCCTGATCAGTCCCATGAGCCTGATGGAGGGCAGGAGCCTCCGGCTCTGGGGCTATAAAAGCCAGGCGAGGCCCGAGGTGGGGTCGGCGTGAGCTAGAAATGCCTCCTTGGAAGCAGGTACGTACCCGCGCCCATCGCATTTGGGAGAGTTTGAGGCAGGGCGATGGGGGGGTACCCTCCCCGCTGGCCGGGGGCTGCTCGCCACCCCCCCCCCCCCCCTCCCCCGCAGCCACCCCCCCGTGCCCGCGGCCCCGGGGGGGGCCCCGCCCCCCCCCCCGGGGACCGCCCCCCCCCCCCCCCCCCCCGCCCCGCCCGCCGCGGGGGGCCGGGGG
>WTSP01026362.1:0-67591 GCA_025331215.1 Actenoides lindsayi
GGGCAGGGCCATCGCGGCCTCCCGACCCCGCGCCCGGTCACGGTGGCGGCTCCGGGGCTGCCCCGCACTCCGGGCCGGGGGCGCCGGTCGTGGCCGGGGGGGGGGTGGCGGGAGGGCGGCCCCGCGGCCGCGTCCAGGCTGAGGGGCGGCCCGAGGGCACTGCCCGGCTGCGCGCGGCTGCTTGTCCTCACGCCCAGCGGTATTCAATACCGGCGGGGGGACACCACTGCGGCTGGTGAGGCACCCCTGGGAAATGCCCCCCTGTCCCGGGCTGTCCTCGCGAGCTGTGTCCCCTGCGAGCTGTGTCCCCTGCGCTGTTTCGCGCCGGAGCAAGAGGTTCTCCTTTCTGTGGTCTGTGGTGTGTCTGAAATGACACACGGGCATCCCTTCGCCTGTGGGTTTGCGCTCTTTTGTTGGCTTATCTTGTATACAAATACAGCTGAACGAGTTGTCTGCTTCTGCAGTGGGTTGCAATTTGCCAGAATGTGTCATACTACCTGAGGCCTTCTTGCTTTTAAGGTTGTTTCTGGGTATATCAAAGGAGGACGAGCTCATAACGCGCAGACAATATAATCAGGTTTAGGCTGAGGTAGGGATTAGTACATTAGAAAGGTAGTTGTATCTAAGTAGGGATCTAATAATGTTTTTTTTGTACTCGTGCCACCACCACGTCACTTGGCTTCCGAAGCGCTGTGCCCTGGATTCGAGACTCGTTGCATTTGCTTGGAAATAGAGGATACACATTGTTTCTGGTTTTTTGTTGTGGTTTTGGTTTTTTTGTTTTGTTTTGTTTGACTTGTGCTCTCAGTTTCAGTAGGTGCTTCTTGGATAGTGTGACCTCAGATAATTATGACATAATTCTTTCCATGACAAGAAAAGTAAACCAGCCATGGAAGTATGACTTAATTACAGTATCTGGCAGAAGACGCTGTTTTAAGAGTGAGACCTCTCCTTTACAAACATCAGGTTTGCAGTGAGCTTTTAAAATACTTTTTCTCCTTTCATAAAATTAATTTTGGGATGGAATTACCGTTTCCCAGAACATATGTACTGGGATATGTTCCCAGAAGATAGGTACAGAGGGATCAGAAAGTTCCTTCTGTGCTCTGTCCTTGCACAGAAGACTGCTCAACTTTTCTCTCATACCTCAACTAGCAGAGAACAAGGAACTGTTGGATGCCACGGGGCACCTGCATGGTGTGGGACATTTACCTGGTTCTTCTAAAGGGATTTACTGCTACAGGGAGAATGAGGAAGGGGAGCAGGATTTCCCTATGTCCTACTTGAAAGCAAGATATCCCTGGCGAGCAGCTACTATTAAGTATGCTGTGGATCTGTTTGTCAGAGTCATGGTTTTGGATTGTGTATTCATATTGATATCATAAGACAGTTCAAGATTTTGCCCAGCTGAGAGTCTATCCTGTTTTCTGGTTGTAATGCTTGCTTTTGAAATTTTACAAGTTTAGTATTTCTACTAAATTAACTTTACTTTTGTCCGTATCTTAATGAAATAATGTAATGCTACTGTTGACTTGTAGTGTGAGCTCATAGAAGGAAGGATCCTGCAATTCATCAGAGCTTCTTAGATTTGATTTTTTATTTCTGTCAATGTATGAAATAATATTTCCAGCAAAAAAATAACTTCCTGATTTTAGGTTTTGGTGTCAGCAAAGCTGACCCTGGGAGCCTGAAATCAGTTTTGTGTTACAAACTGTTGTGACTCAGTCTGTGTGCCAGCTGTATGGATGTATTCTTGACAGGTCTTCTAAAGTAGTGTTTTTCAGCATATTTCTTCCAGTAGTGAAACCTCTGGGTCCTGGTAAAGCAGACCTAAGGATACCAGTAGAGGTCCATTTGCTTTAGCTACCTAGTTTGCTGCTGATATGGAGCAGTTCAAAGGCTGTCCCTTCCTCAAGGATTAGAGTTTGGGTGAAGGGATTACTGTTGCTTAAAGATGAGATCCATGTAAACTTCTATGCCCCAAATACATACCCCAGTATTTTTACTTAGCATAAGTGCCAAGTGTAAAGGGAGGTTGAATAGCATAGATAAATTGAGTGCAAATGCATAACTGCCATTGAAGCCTGTTTCATGATCAGTTCAGGCCTCTGGAAGCTGGTTTAGCCTCTGAAAGGCTTTAAACCTATGCAGTGCTGCTGTTTGGGTTTTTTTTTTCCAGCATATTCTCCTGTATTGGTAGAAATGTTGTGTTTGTTTGTTTTTAAAGTTAGAGCTACCTTGGATCAGTTTCCTGATCTGGTTACAGCACGTATCTTACAGCGTGCAGGGACATTTGAGGCAGGTGGTACCCCTCTTCTGCCTTCAGTGCTCGCTGAAATTGCTTGTGAGATGTTTAAAGGACTCGTCCAGTACAATCTAGGATCAGAACTGAAATGTACTAAAGCTTTAGGAATCTTTATGTGAAATACAGAGGTAAGGGAAGCCACTAAATAATTTAGTTACGCAGCTGGTGTGACCAAGAGGGGCTTTGGAACCGGAGTCGTCAGCAGCAGTAGGTTCAGAAAGTGGTAGCTCTTGTCAGTTGGTGATGTGCTTCTTTCTTACTTCCTCAGCGAGTCATACCATGTTGTAGAAAAGACTGCAGGTGTTAATGCAAAGAGAGAATAGTCTGTAACAAGTGCACCGTGTATGGATCACCTCTCCAGCATATTCTACTCATTTCATAGGTTAATTGTAAGATACGTGCACCTATGGATGGTACTAAGGTTTATATCAAGCAAGGCCTTTCCTGTTACCTCAGTTACTCAGCTGTACTTTTGTAATTCAAATATAATCCTGTTACAGTTCATATGTATGTACTTGTTTACCTAATGATCACTCCTTGGAAGTCCTCAATCCTCCACGTTGTAAATACAACATCAGAACTTCCTGCTGAGTTACATTCTTCACTAAACACAGAGTTGCGTGTTGCAGAGCAGTAGCAGTTGCACCAGCTTCCTTCTAGATACGTTTTGGTGGTATTATACTTACTAGCCTAAATTCTATAGCCTGTAGAAACTAGAAGGTCTGAAATGCTGTATACCACTTAGGCTTGTTACTAAGAATACCGATGGGTTTATTGCTGGTGGAGCTGAGGCGCTTTAGTGGCCAGTAATCTCTGGTAGTTTTAAGTAGTTTGGAAAAACATCAAGGATTGATAATAGTTTGTGCTAAGTTATGGCTAGTTCATCATAAAACAAACATACACGTGTGGTAACATTTTTTTTAAACTATAGGCATAGAACATGGGAGAAGACAGAATGATTTGTGGCAGTTTTGAGACACAAAAATGAGCCTAAGGCTGTAAACAGTCCGGGAAAGAGACCCCCCCACCCTCCCCTGGCACATTAGGGCTGTCTGCAGACTTTACCTGTGCTGCAATCTGAGCAGAGTGCAGAAGACAACCTTTCCTTTTGTTCCTCTCTGTGCCTGTAACCTTTGTTTGCTGAATTTACTTTTATTTTTGTTGAGGAAGTTCACCTGGGCTATACTGGTAATCTGGTGAGGGGGACTGAGGTTAATCACCCCATGTACTGTTGGAAGGCTGGCTGGGGAGATTTGAGCTTAAGGGACAATCATAATGGGACAGATGAAAGCAGGTCTGAGATAAAGTACAGGTTCCTCTATCTCAAAGGAGGGAGTACTTTGTAGTAAGAGGGTGATAACAGTTATGTTTGTAGTACTTGCACTGTTTATGTTTAATCTATTAGGAGACTGATCTCTTTCCCTGTAGTTGCTCTTCTATACTGTTGTCATTACTTTTGGACTTTTCAGCCACTTGGGACCAAATTTTAGAACATATTTGAAGAAATGTCCAAAGATTGTTGAGTTCCTGTATGTTGTCTGGAAAGAACGAGTCAGCATATATGTTCTTGCAGCTACAGCATGTCTCCTCCACTTGCCCAATGGGCTGTGATTGAGTGTGTGACAGAAGCTCAAAATAAATATATAGGAAACAAGTTATCTTGAGTTCTGCTGCTAATTAAATGATTAAGAAATGCTTTGCAAGAGAGCAACTGGGAATGCAAGAGCTCACAGTTTAACTTGTCCTTCATCTTTGAAGAGGCCCTGTTATGGCAAAGTCTGACTCAATATGTGTGCTTTTGAAGGACTTAAATACAGCTGAGCAACTTGAGAGAAAGGAGTGGAAGGGCAAATGGGTAGAAATATCTTCTTGAAAGTGTTGTTGGTTCCCCCCCGTTTGGAAGTAAGTGTTACCGGGAGCTTTTGCAATTCAAATGCAGAATTTTCTAATGCAAGTCTGAGAGAAGGAGGAAACAAAAGAAGCTGGCAGAAATGAAAGTGAAACAATTGGGTTTCTTCGTTTCGTGAGCCTAAAATGAACTCTACAGTAGGGAAACTGAAGCTGATTTTAAACATTTTTAATTTGATTGTTGTTGGTGTGTATAGGCTTAATAATTTTCTAGAGTTTGAGGTCAGATGGTACATTGTCTGATCTCAGACTGTTGTATTTCAGCCAGAATATTTTCTACAAAGAGCCAAGAACTGATCTAGATTTCAGAGCAGTAACTGGCACGGTACATTTTAGAAAGCAGGGGAAACTGAGTACCCTGTAACACCAGAATCCTGAATAAATGAAATATGCTGACATGATTTCAACAGGTTAATCATACCCACTTTGTGGACGTAGATTAAAAACTGTGGTTTTGTTGCCAGCCCGCCTGAGAGAAAATTATTCTTTGATTCCAGGTCTGGCAATTTGGTATGAGCCTGAGCTTGTGAATAAGACATGCCATCCAGGTTTCTAAAAGATGCCACCTCAGCACTGATTCACTCCACTCCAGTGTTTTGTTTCCAACCATGTTATTCTTTTTTGGAGGCACTCCTTTCCCTCCTCCTGTTTCCCTCTCTTCCCCTCTATCATACCTAGATGGCCAGTATCAGACAGAGGAGGAAGGGTCTTTTTGAGACTGTCTTGGGTTTAGTAATGGTCTCTCTTCTTTGTTTTTCATGTTGTTTCATTAGGTGCTTTACTTTGCATTTCTTTGTGAGGTGATAATGTGGTTACTATCGAGTATGTTACAGTAGTTTAGATTATTTTTTGTTTGCTAAATCATTTTGGTAGTAAAGAGCAAAAGGAAAACAAAAAAACCACAGACACACACAAAAATCCCGAAGTACAACAACATTATTATTGTGTTTGTACTTCAGATCCTGAATTTCATTGTGGAACTCCTAACTTTTTTTTTTTGTACAAAATGTTACTGTCTCAGGATTTTTTGTGACCTATCATTATTCATACTTCTCAGGAATAAAGACTGTATCTCTACTTTTTAACCTTCACTACTTGCATTCGATTGCCCTTTCTTAATAGGTAACATTATCACTGTACTCAGTTTATCTGGGTTATAGTGTTTACTGGCAGTTTCCTTAGTTGTTTTTTCCCTGTTGCATTTGTACATTTGTTTAAAGCTTATTAATTCTCTTGGAATATATAACTGTGTATTTTGTTGAATGGATGAGATCGAACCATTTGAGCCTCCAGTAGGGTTTTTTGTGGATATTTATATTTTTTTAAACCTTCTTGCAAAACGTGAATCTTAATTTGACAATTGCAGGAAAGTGGGGCTTCATTCTGCTCTGCTTCTCCTCCAGTGCTGGAGTTCCATGGTAGCTTTAAGCTGGAAATGGTGCCGGGAGAAGTTGTCCCCACCCTACAAGTTGTTTGTTATTACCAGCTCCTGCTCCTCCTCCCTTGTGCCAGCTTTCTGTTCAGCTGGATTGGTTGTCTGGTTTTGTTCACGGCAGAAGGGAAGGAGCAGCCCAAGGAGTGGCAGTGAGTAGCTGGGGTTGGAGAAGGGATGTTGCTGCTCTCTGGGAGTTGGTGCTGACCTGTGCTGCTTTCCAGTGAATGAAAGGGTGGCCTTGGTGTGCCCCAGTCCAGAGCTGACGTGGTGAAGTGGATGTCAGAAATCAACTAGAAATTAAAGTAGAACTGATGTGTGATGGTGATTTTTTTGTTTGTTTGTTTCTTTTTCCTTCCTCTTCAGGTTGAGCAACTAAAACGTAAGGAATAGTTTAGAATTTGAAAAAATCTACTCCACTTTTTCTTCTGTGTGCATAAAAAAAATTGTAGCACAGCACAGGTAGTGACATCCTGTATGTTCCTGTAACATCTCTGCAGTCTGTAAAGCAGTGCTTTATACCGGTGGTAAGTGACTAAAAGAATTTAGCCATCCTGTGGGGACCCTGGGCTCTTCTTACCACACCAAGGCTTGAGCAGCACTGGTACAGGTAGGCAGGAGTTCCTGCTGCCAAGCTAGGAAGAATTGCTCCAGGAAAGACCCACTACAATCCAAAGGCAGATACTTTTAATCTTTTTGATTTTGCTCTTTGACTTTTGGTCTAGAAGTAAGAGCCAGGTGTAATCTCTAATAGAAAACAGTTGTAATATTAACTAAATGTATTTGTGAGATAAAACACTTAGTTGTTCAAATTAATTTAAGAGTACAGTCTGGGTTTTTTCTCTTTTTCAAGTTTTATATTTTACTAAGGACTGTGATGCTAACATTAACTTCATGAAAATTCCTGTGGGTTTTATTTGTTTTATTTTCAATTTTGAAAGATAATATGTATCTTCAATTATGTCAATAGAGGCTTAAGATAGCCATTTTTAGTATGTGCTTTGTGTTGTGAAGTATTTTCTGATTTGTCTCTTTAAAGTGAGAGAGAGAGAGAGAGATAGTAACTACATTGTATAGCCTGAAAGAAAAAACAACTTGTCCTTTCTACTGATAATATTCAGAAAGGTTTTTTTAAACAGACAGTTTAATCTGATCCTTCCTTCTGGTTCTTATTATTTAAGTACGAAAGTACATCGTAATACTTCTAATAGTTGTAATTCATTGACTGTTCAACTATTCCTTTTCTTCACTGATAGGCTACTTATTTTGATGGGTTCTCTAAAACCCAGAAATTTCCATGACTTCTTTGTAGGGTTTTACCTACCAAATATGCAGCTGGACAGGAAAGAGAAACTTTGAACTCAGTATCTTGCTACAGTTTTATAGAATTTATTTCCTTCTATGTCTAATACTCCATTCTCTTAATTTTTGATTGCTATCTCACAGTTATTTAAAAAAAAAAAAAATTTCAGTTCTTGTTACATATTTCCTCTTCATTTTCAGTATTAGTAAGAGTAATTCCTTACAAACAGATCCATTTCTTCATGCTTAGTTTTCCATTGGAAAAACAATCTTGAGTTGTCTCCACCATAAAGCTCAGATGATATACCACCTAAAGGACTGAGTTTTAGATAAGTAAAATTAATCTGCAGTTAAACAAAATATTTACTACGTGTGGGGTTTTTTTGGCTAAGCTCAATCCTATTTCAGTAATGGCAGTTAGCTTCTATGGGCATCACAAGTGTCAGAAATATGCTTAAGTATCTGTGGATACAGGTGATAGGTCAGGTTTATTGTTAGTACTTGAAGCTATATCTTTAAATTCCTTTTTTTTTCTTAATAAAATGGAGCTTGCTTGCTAGAAACTGAATTAGTTTTCTCTCATAGCTAATTTGAGCTGTATGTTTATCAAGTGATATATTTTAGATGTGTTAATTTTTTAATCTCTTTTTTTTTCCCCTCCAAGGTAGTTGCAGATATCTTGGTTCTTGGTTTTTATTTTCAGAAAGCCAAAAATAGGAAGGAAAGAAAAAAAGCAAGATGTTGGCAGGTTTATCACAAGTGTTTTTTCTCTCTTCATATCCTCTCCTGTTTTAAATAGAAGTCACGATGATCAAAATTTTCATGAGTATTATTCAGTTATGCCTGTGGGGGGGAACTTGCTTTCTATAATACTTTATAGTTACATTTTAGAGAGGTTTATTTTCATGTGTTGTCTAAAAAGAGCTTCGGTATTTTTCCTTTAGTTTAAAAATGTCTCGCTGTTTCTTCAGTAGACAATCAGCTACATCCTTGCCTGCACAGTGGATTTAAAATCAACGGCAAATTGCTGAAGAATTGCACTTCAGGTGGTCTCAAGAGACAGGAGAAGCAGGTCTTCACTATAATGGAAGAGGCCAAGAGCTCAAAGAATGGAAATCATGACCCAAGGAAGTCTGTTCGTCTTGTCTGCGAGGAGGGCAAAGCAGTGAAAGTTACAAATAATCAAAATTATAAACATAATAGAAATGACAAATCCGTGAAGGACGTTGGGAGAAGTTCTCCAAGTGGGAATAGCAGCAAAAAAAGTAAACAAAATGATGTTTGTTCTGAAAAACAAGGAGAAAATAAATCATGCAAAGTAAATAGTTGTATTCCTGGAACTAAAGATATGGGGTCAAATGTTCAGGATCGAAGTCATGGAAAAGCAAAAAAGTTTTCACATTTATCGTCATCTGTGGAAAACCTGAAGCAGACAAAAGCTCAAGCAGTGGGAGAAAACTTTCCAGGTTCCCATGTTGCAGGGAACGGGGTCAGTACGGAAAACTTAACAGCTGCGCAGAAAGGGAAACTGGTGTTGGAAAATCCACTGGGAGTTCATCCTTTGAAGACTAGTGTTGATCAGACTGGTGATCCTGGTAAGGCTGCTTCAGATCAAAGGAAAATGGAACATAAGCCTGATGACTTCAGTGAGTATTATTCAACACTGCTTTATTCAGTTTTCTGTTGGTAAAATGGTCTTTGAAATGTTCCTCCTTGTGTGCTTTTCACATAGAGTAAGTTGCTGATTGCATTTAGAGAGAACATACTATTAATACAAGCATATTACTTGGAGAATAAGAGATTTTGATATTAGCTGTCCTTTTTTTCCATGCCTGAGACCTAAACATCTTTGCAAGATACTGTTTCTTGGTGGGTTCCAGACAGTTTTGTAAATCCAGTGTCTTGGAAGGGGGGAACCCTTCAAGATATCATTGCCACTGAGAGAAATTCCAGCGATTAGTGCTGCTCAGAAAGATCAGGGGAAAAATCTGCAAGAAAAGTTGGGGTTTTTATAGGTAGGGGGAAAACATTTACCCTTTCCCCCCCCCCTCCCCCCCTGGGATTGTTGTGCTCTCTTTGTTACTAAAAATGTTTAAAATGTGTTTTGGCAGATGGTTTTTTGAGTTAGGGAGCTCTGGGATACATACCATCCATCAGTGGTTACGCTTATGAGTGTTCAATTCTGAGACATCTTTTTTAATTTTAGAACTAAAATGTATGGATCAGGCTTTGTTCTACTTAAGGTTAACTCCTCAGTTCAGGATTTATCACACTTTTTCAGAATGCTTTTTTTTTTTAATATGTTTTAAGATGGCTGCCAGTGCAGAGCTTCTGCTTGAAGTGTTTCCCACTACCCACTATTGCAACAGCTACAGCAGTTGCTTGTGTGGAAAATACTAAAGTACATATTTTTTTATTTTTTTTTTTAGCTATCAATACAATTTAACAAGAAAACCAAGTTGAAATGGCAGCATCCTGTGATCAGTCAGCTCTTTGTAGACCACCGTCATATACTGTAGGGACCATCTGTCACTGAGAAACCAGGACTTGAGAAGTTGCTTGGTTTTGATTCCTAGCTAGGCTGGGGGCGTGGGTCTCATCTGAATGGAAAGAAAAAAAAGGGGAAGAAAAGAAAAAAGAAAAAAAAGAAAAAGAAAAAAAAGAAAANNNCAGTGAGGAGCAGTTCCTGAGCAGTGAGGAGCAGTTCCTGAGCAGTGAGGAGCAGTTCCTGAGCAGTGAGGAGCAGTTCCTGAGCAGTGAGGAGCAGTGTTGCAGAGCTCCGTGGCTGTTGGCCGTGGGCGGCGAGGTGGCACAGTGTGTTCAGGAGTGACTCCAGCAGCCTTCTAAAGAGAGAGGTTGAAGTGCCTGCTGACCGGCTCTGGAAGATCGTTTTTGTGAATGTCTTCAAGGCAGTTCTGGGACTGTTTCCTTAACAAAATTTTTGTATAATAATAATAATATATAATTATTGTGTAACAACTTTTAAGACCAGTATTTCTTACTCCTGTTATCGCAGAGCATCAGGATTTCTTGTACTCTGTTCTGCATAAAAAAACCCTAATCCTCCTCTTGCTTTGAAAAACATCACAGAGACTGTGAAGTTATGACTGAAACACAAATTGAATTTACCAATTTTTTTCCCCTCTTTGTGATAGCACTCTTAGTAGCAGACTAGTCTCTGAAGTCTCTCTGAAATACTGGTTAATGTACGGGAAAGATTCTAATGTCTCAAGTGATTTTGGTCAGCATTTGGACAAAAAAATGGAATATAGCTCTAATTTGTGTCTGGCTCCTTGGTGAGATGCTCTTAATTGCTCTGTACTCTTTTACTTTTCCTCTCATTGAGTTACCCTGATGAAGATAATTATTTCTTTCTCTAGGTAAAATAAAGAACTCTGAATCAACTAAAGAACATACTTTGGAAGCTGATTATTTAGAAAACACCACTGTTACTGATGAATCTAATCTGACAGCTGAACAGCAACTGGGATTGAAACAAGCTGAAGAACGTCTGGAAAGAGATTATATCTCCCGACTTGAAAAAGTAGGTTGAGTTATTTCTTAGATCTAAAAGAAAATGGGTGTCATCTTTAATCATCATCATGATACTTCTGGTTGGGTGGTACGTCTACTACAGCCTGTTGCCTCTGTTTCTTTCTACTTTATAATGAATCACTTTAGTGATCTAAGATATTATCCCTGGTTGTTGACTACTCATTCATCGTGGCAGATGATGTGGATTGAAATCTTCATGTTCCTTTTGTGGCACATGGAGCCTTTCTAGAACAGTATTTTTTAATTCTACAGGCGTAAAGGTTTGCATTTCCATACACCTACCTCAGCTTTTCTGGAAAGTCTCAGCACCTGGAAACTCAGAATAGAGAATTGCAAGGAACACTGCACTATCTTCAGTATATTAGCCTCCCACCAACTCCTTAAAAATGTTCATCTGAACTGTTCTTAATATTATCTCCAGTGAAACAATTTTCCAAGTCAGTATAGATAACTCAGAAGGTTTTCCTAATGTCTAATGTAAGTGTCTCTTGCAGCACTTTAATTTTATGTTGTCCTAGAAAAATAAATAAATTCAATACTTCTTTTTTCTGCAACTTCCTACTCATTTGAAGATCATTACCATTGCTGTAGTCTTACCTTTTTAGACTCCCTCTTCAGTCTTAGGTGCTCATTCTTGTTGCTTTTCTCTAGGCATCTGCTATGTAATATATCTTGCATATAAAGAGGAAAGCTGACTTCACTTGTCTCAAATACAGCATTTGTTTTTAGGATCTCTGCTTTTTCAGCGGCAATAGTTTGGCTTGTAGTTTGACCAGCAATGATCCCCATATCATTTTCTTAAGAAATGCCCCATCACATGTTCCCAGCCCTGTATTCTTTGTGGTTCATAACACCTAAGGAGGAATAATTCTTTGTTTTGATCTTATTTGATTGCAGCTTATTTATTAAATTTCTGTAATTTGTTGTGGTCACTGGATTTTTTTTTTACATCTTCTGTAATGTCTTTCAACTTGCTATTTTTCACATTCATAGTCTGCACACCCTCTATTGCATTTCCTGAGTCTTCAACAAATATATGAATGTTTCTGACACCAGAAGGACTCCTGTTGAAAAGTACTTGGCACATGCTCTTAGACTGGTGGTGAACTGGTCTAGGTATGTGTGCTCTTGAGGACAGTTTTCTGAGCAGTTCTGCTCCCACCTTACTGTTCTTTATTTAGGTAGTATTTATGGTCTCTTTTTGAGACTGGTACTATGACAAGTGACAAAAGCTTCATAAAATTCAAGATACAGCATCTGCTGCTACTTCTTCAAGCCCTGTGATTTTATCTTTAAAAAAGCAACCCTCAAATTGGTTTTGTGCAATTAGTTTATAGCAGATCAGTTTCTCACCTATATAAGCTGGTTTTGTGTTTTCGAATAACTTAATTTATCACACTATTTTTCTGGCTGCTAATTCTGACTGAGCTCTAACTCCTTGGCTTATCCTCTTTAGTCTTTAAAGGTATTCTTATGTTTCTCCTTCTTAGTCATCTGGAAGATTCCCATTCTCTGTGAGTTCTTTGCAAGACAACTGGCTCTGAGATGGATTAGTTCTTTGAATATCCAAGCATAAATTTCATGAGGCCTGGCTTGCTTGGGTGCATCTGTCTTACTCAAGTAGTAGTCTTGCCCCTTTCATTGGTGTTTAGCATAACTAGATGATTTTAAAAGGCTTTACAGTAAAGGCAAAATAAAAGATGTTACATGATTCAACCTTTCTGGCAACATCTGCTCATATAATACTGCAAGTCAATATTGTAAAGAAAATCCCATTAAAAAAAAAATATTATCACTGATATTCACTTCATTTTAGAAGAGTGGTAAAGTATTTTTGATCTACTTCAGTCATCCGATATCAAACACTTGAATCTTCCAAGCTACCCAAGTGTAACTGTGTCTAAGTTGCTTTCCAAGTGGATATTTCAGTTCATCTTACTAGGTATCTGGCTCACAGAAAATAAGGATGAAGAGAATTAATAATAAAAGCATGATGATCGTGTTATTTGGAATTGATATTTACTCTGCAGTCCTGTGCTGATGCAAGTATCAGATTTTATTTTATTTTTTTTTTGTTCAAAAGCAAAAGATCAAACTCAGTAAGCTGGAAAACTTGCCCGATTTTAGCAGTGGTTTAGGTTTAGGTTTCCATATAGTAAGTCAAATTTGTTTAACTGATCTATAGTCTACCTTATGTCTTAAAATGGTGTTCTCTGTTCATTCATTGTTACGGCATTGTTTAAACATCTGGTGTTTCCAGTGTACTTTCCAGTTTTAGTAAATATAGATGTATTAGAATTAGGATGAGTATGCTAAGTAGGGATTTTTTTGTCTTGCAGTTAACCGGTAGCAGTTATTGGAAAAATGCTAACAAGTCTGGAGGAAAACTAAGGCTTTTTGTTGGGGCCCTTTTGTCTTTGCAGCCAGCGTATCAAAAGGTTTCCAGTCTGTATAGCTGTATTTAATTAGAGCAAGAAAATACAACTGCAGGATGAGACAGATTAAAGTGGAGCATTTGTGAGCAGCCCCGTATCTTTGCAGAGCTGGTCCTTTCTGCCTTTTAGTCTAGTAGTTCTCAGTGGTTTCCTAGTTGAATAAACTCCTCAGTATCCTCTCTTGGACCCTAGGAAAATAGTGATTTTCCTCCACCCCCATCATCTCCTGCAGCTTGGCTGCTTCTTGCAGACTCTCAGGGGTCTCCCAGGTGTCAGCTCTCCATTTGCATACTCCATCTCTCTCAGCCTCTCTGTACAAAAAGATGCTCGTTCTGCCTGTTTCTCAAATTCTGAGCATCCCAAATTATTCACCAAAATGGAATAATCTTACCTTTTGTCGGAGGATCCCGCCTTAGCCAGAGTGTAGTCATTGCTAAGTCAGAAGCTGGCTTTCTTCCTCCTCCTTGACCAGCCGCACCCTTTTTAATAGAACAAAAAATGCAGTACTTGCACAGTATGCTGTGAAAATGCCAGCCAAACAACAACACCATCTGTCATAACATGTATAGTAGATAATATGATGAATACTTCCCATTTTCTCATCAGAGAAAGGAGGATAGATACTGAGATTTAATAAATCCATAGTTATTAAAAGCTTGAGCTGACGAGAATGGCTTACTGGCCTTTAGGTCAGCCTTAAGAGGCATACATTCTTAAATCTTAATCTTACCTCACTAAAACTTACTGAGAAGTGTAACACTCAAGCCATTTCACTTCCTTTCCTCACTTTCCTCATTTGTCATACAGGTAAAAATCCATTTCTGCTGTGGCTTTTTGAAGATTGTTTAATGTGTGCAGAGCACCTTGTCCAGTGTTACATAATTGTTAAATACAATTTATTATTCAAAGAATTGAGTTTTTCAGACACTATTGGCAGAAACATTTTCTTGTAATCTATGGTCCTTTTTCCTCAGCGCTCCCCAGAATACTCCAACTGTCAGTATCTATGCAAGCTCTGCTTAGTTCACATTGAGAATATCCAGGGAGCTCACAAGCATATTAAAGAAAAACGTCATAAGAAAAATATAATGGTAAGTTAACAAATAAAATGTTGTCCTTTTTCAAAAGTTTTTATTTGTTTGTTTGTTCTGGTTTGTTTGTTTGTTGTTGTTTTTTTTCATTTAGGTGAAAGTTGATCCACAGATTTCTGTTTCTCATTTTCTGTTTGAGAGGAAGGGCTTGTTGATCTGTCCAGGCACAGAGGAAAGAACATTTTTGGTTATTTCTTCCTAATTAGTGTCTCTGAGTAGTGTGCAGTTGATCATACTTTTAGTGACAGAATACCAGATAAAAACTAAATGTTTCGCACTTACGTTCTGTTTCTTTCAAAAATAATATTGTCGGTAGCAAGATCTCCAGGGACTGGAGTGGGGTTCAGGATGTTGTTTATTTCTTTTTCTTTTTTTTTAGTGTTTGGTCTGACTCATGAAGTTTTTAATATACATCCTTCTGTGATGTGTGAGTGGAGTGGATAGCATGTCTAGACTGAAACAGACTTAAAGTAGGGAGGGATTCAGTTCCTGAGTCACTCATCATCTCCCTGGTTTTATATATATGTTTAATATCATACAATCATAAAATGTTTTGAATTGGAAGGGATCTTAAAGATCATTTAGTTCCAACCCCACTGCCATGGGCAGGGACAACTTCCAGTAGATCAGGTTGTTCAAAGCCCCATCCAACCTGAATATGAAAAACAGTTGTAAGGCTTTCAAAGGCAAAAAAAATTTCCCTGTCAGATACCATGGTGTTACTGTTTGCTTTGCTTTAAAGAGCTGTTACGTGCATGAAACCTAATAAAAAGCCCAACAAAAAAAAAAGATGCATGGGTTTTCTTGCCAGCCCATTTTTGTAAACGCTGATTTAGAGCTACAAATTCCCCAGTATCTAGGGGTTTGTGTTTCGGATGGTTAAAATGACAACCATTCCCCAAAATACAGTCAATTACTCCTGTTCCCAGGTATTTCTTACATTTCTTCTGTTTGTGATTAATGCTTTAATTCTATTATACATGTAAACCATCACCTGGAAAACTCTGAATGCCGGAAATCCTTTACATCTCAGAAAGTAACAGCTTTTGTATTATGTTATTATTTGTAAGGGATTCTGGTTCTCTTGCTGTCTGCTAAATTGCATCATGGAAAAAAAAAAGCAAACCAAACCATCAAGAAGGAAGCCTCATGTTTGATATGGAAACACTTTCGTACCATGGTTTTCATCTGGGTGTGGCGATAAGAATTGAGGTGTGAGGTTTCTTTTCATTCCACTGAATGGAAATGCTAGAGGACAGGGAGTGGTTTCAGTTTTTAACACTTATCTTCAAATAGCTTTATGGTGTGTGCCACATTAGAGTGAGAAGAGGTATGGAACAGTCTAAATGTTACTTCATACAATATATCTATTCAGAGCTTTAACTATGAGATGCATGACTATCAAATAAGCTTAGCAGCAGCTGTGGCTTCCCCACTCAAGAAAAACTATAAACCAGTGACACTGAAAGAAACACAGCCCTTTAAAAATGCATGTTTTCTTACGCTAAATCTGTTCTAATAAGAACAGGTTAGTTGAGAGATGCAGCATAGAACTGACCAAACATACTGGCCTGTGTTTTCTCAGTCCATAATTATTTTCTGGTTATTATTTGTTCCTGTTGTCAGTCACATATTTCATTTAGTTGATGGATCTGTGAAACAAGTGATTGTTGCACTTATTCCCAAATGTCTTGGTGCATCTGACATATTTCTTGCTGTTGGATTAAATTGATTATAATTTGAGGCACTAAAATTGGCACTTTCTGGCATCAACTATCCAGGCAGTAATGGGACTTAGCTTACCAAAATTTCTTGAAGCTAGGAGGACTTTTCTGCTTCTGACATCTTTCCTTCAAGTACAATCCACTGGAAAAAAAAATCTGTGTAACTCTAGAAGACTTTTTCAGCTCAGTTACTTTTCTTATGTAGGAACAATTACAGCTTTTAATTTCCTTGGATGAATTCTGTTTCAGAACTGTCAGAAACTGTGGTTCAGGAATGTAGCACAGCAGATTTCCTCCCCAGTTGCCAGCTGTGAGACAACGTGGGTTTTTTTTTAAGACTGAGCATCTACTGTCGTTTCTGTGACCCACACTTTTATTGCATTTGCCAGGGAGGCCAGGCAGAGTTCCTACGTTTGGAAGTATTTGGTCAGGATACCATGTAAACAGAAGAACACAAACAGTATGTTCTAATAGCATGCACTTGTATGAGAGAACCTTTTTGCCTTAAAGTATCAGTTTTTTACTTTTATCATCCAATAATTACTCAGGAAAAACAAGAAGAAAATGAGCTGCGTGCCCTCCCACCCCCCTCCTCTGCGCAGTTGGCTGCTCTGAGTTTTACACTCATTGAGGCTGCAAATGAACAAGGCATATCAGAGGATGACTTCAGAATTCGTCAAGAAATTGTAAACGAGATGGAGAAGATTATTCAACAGCCCTTACCAGGTATTCAAAGGATTCTTCATTTGCTTTAGAGGAAAATTTTTCTTCTTCTATTTTTCACACAGATTTAATACCTTCATTAATGGTGAATGAATGCATTTTGGATTAAATTATCTTTAAGGTATACAGTATTAATATATACAAGCATTTTAACAGTTGATTTGAAAGGAGCTAACAAACCTACAAAAAGAGGAAATTCTGTGCCTTTTAAAATTTTTTTTTATAATTTTTTTTTAAAATTGTTTTTTATTTTCCCCACTTCCTTCTGGTATGTGTTTATTGAAGCTCTTGGTCCTTTTTTAAATTGGTGATTTCTGGTGAAGATTGGAAACTTCCTGGTGGTGTTTAAAGCCTCAACAACTGAGGATCTCCCTCAAGCTCTAGTCTTTCTGCTTTATCATATTGCCATATGTGGCCCTTACTGCAGACTTCTTTTCTGACACACTGTCAGTGGAAAACACAGTAATGTATTAACATAAGAAAAGGCAAAGGAAATTATTACTTTTACATAAATACCTCTGAAAATTACTGTGTTTTCCTGAGTTGTAAATTAGGGGGGAATAAAAAAAAAAAATCATGCACAGTGTAGAAACCAGTGGATGTTCTGGGATGATTTTCTCTTGAACTCGTTTTAGAACTATGCAAAAATTCCTGCTATTATGAAAAGCTGTTGGAAGTAACTACAATTATTATTAATATCATTTTATTTATTTACCATACAGAAATTCCTTTTGAGAGGGCTAATTTCTAAGTACTGAAAGATAGAGAAAGGTTATGTTAGAAGCTCTGTATGTATAAGGCTTCTTTTCTCTTTTATAACTCATTTTGGTTTGGTTCTTTTTGAGAGAG
This sequence comes from Actenoides lindsayi, assembly GCA_025331215.1. Taxonomy (NCBI): domain Eukaryota; kingdom Metazoa; phylum Chordata; class Aves; order Coraciiformes; family Alcedinidae; genus Actenoides; species Actenoides lindsayi. The sequence continues at coordinate 17,325 of WTSP01026362.1, forward strand.
TTTGATCAGAACAGAAATAAAGATGCTAAGAAAAAATTCAAGAAAGACCCTCTTCACTCTGAGGCTGGTTGAACACTGGCACAGGTTGCCTAGAGAGGCTGGGGACTCTCCATAATTGGAGGTTTTCAAAACCCAACTGGGCACAGCTCTTGAGCAATGTGTTGGATTTGAAAGGAATTGGCAATAGTCTCAATTTTCAGCTGACATAAAGATGTCAGAGCTGTAATATATGTATTACAGGAAAGTTTTCATCTACAAATTTTTATCATGAAGTGGGATAAATTATTGTGTATGGAGTGGAATGACATCTTTCTTGCTATCATTACTGAGTAGTTACTTTCTAATGAGTTTAGATTTGCTGTACATCTTTGCAGGTAAGGAGCCGTATTACCTACAAAAATGCTAAATGAATACTTTGTGTCTTGGATTACATTGAAGGAGCGTTTTATATTCATGTTTGATAATGAGTTGTGCATAGGAACTTGCTAATGAAATTAACAGATTGTAGCACATCTAAAAAAGTTGTTGATAAAAGCATGCAAGGCAACAAAAAATGTTGTAATTGGCTAACTGCAGTGAAATCAAGCTGTAGGTAACAGCTGTTCAATAAAATCCTGCACTGATATGGTGACAGTTATTACTATTTTATATTTAATTTTACATTAAGAAGAAACAAAGCTAAAGCTGCATTGCAAAAATATTTTAAAACAGCTTGAAAAATGTTGGATGTTTGGTAATTATACTATTTGAATTACCAGTTTTCCTGTGATGCTGTGTTGCCTTCACAGGAGTGAGAAAGTGGTTCAATATTCATTGATCTGGGAGTACCACTTAGGAGGTACGGTATCTAAAGCAAGGTATGCGTCGTCCATTAAATAATCATTTATTTACTAGCTGTTAAATAATGATATTTCTCTCTCTCTTCCAGACTGTTCACTGAGGATGTATGGCTCCTGTTTAACTAGGTTCGCTTTTAAGACCAGTGATGTTAACATTGATATCAAATTCCCCCCTAAGGTGGGTAGATATTATCTTGTATTAACTAAGACTGCATTTTAAATCAAGGACAGTAACATTTATTTCTACTCCATGGCCATCATCTTCTACTGGAGCATATGGTGTTAGAATAGCACAAAGCATGTCATCTTTGATTGGGTGTCAGGTGCCCTGTGAATTGAATGGATAAAGTTTTGGGGTTTTTTGCTAAGTAGATAACTTTAATTCTGTGTTTTGGTTTGGGTTTGGTTTTTTTTTTGGTTGGTTGGTTTTTGGTAATTTTATGCTAGCCTTTTTTAAAAATATATATACTTTTTTTGAGTAAGCATTAAAGCAGTATGAAAATAATTGGCTCTGGGAAGTGTGCTTTTATGTGCTCTTGACTCGAACAGTAAAATCTGGTAGGTCTTCACCTCCCACACCTCCTTTTAAAGGTGGGGCTAAAAGTGTCAATTTTCTTTTTATGTTATATTCACTTCCAAGTAGATGTCACATCCCAGTTTACAGCCTGCTGTGGTACACAATTCCAGCAGAGCAGTATCACTTACTGTTAAACATTGAAGTTGTTGGTTCATGTTCACCACGTGCTATTAGCAGCACATAGTTGTTAGAGGCACAGCTGCTGAACTTGCTCTTTTTTGTTTTTTAACTGTACGTGTTACAGTGGAATTCAAGATTAACCTGGTTTGGGTACATACTTACACATAGCATTTTGAAATGATACTGCAATTAGGAAGCAAAACTGAGCCCTCTTTCAAACAACTGTATGTCGAGTGTACCACGGCATCTTTTCACAACAGCTCAGAGGTGGTGATAATTTTAACCTCTCTTTGAACTGTTTACTCACTTTCTTTCAGACACCACTTAAGTTGATTCCCAGGGAGAAAACACATTTAAAAATTATAACCTTTAAAAGCCCTTGAGAAAGTACTGACATTAGTTCTTTACTATTGTCTGTTTCTAGTGGTATATGTTGACACTGAATATATTGCAAGCATTTTGTTTTAACTTTATGGAGTCTATTAATATGGAACTAGAGCAGAAGCATTAACTAAAAAAGCTGTAGGCTAAAAGAAAGCTGGCCAATATATTTACTCGTACCCATTTTCATGGTGCAGACAGATGCAATTAACTTTTTCTTTAATACTAACACAGGATTTCACTTTTGTGAAAGAACACAGTGTTACTAGTTGTGCAACCTAAGTAGTTTTAAGCAAAGTATAAAACAAAACAGGTTAGTCTGAATAATGTGATCTGCTCTAATTTTGTCCTTTTAGATGAGTCAACCAGATGTTCTGATACAGGTGCTTGAAATCTTGAAGAACAGTGGTGAGTTTTAGTTGCATCTCATTTCCATTTGATTAACATTCTAACTGCTGTTCAGTTGGCTTTATGCTTAATTTTTCTCCAAATTTACAAAAAAGTATTAGTTTTCAACCTAAGTACCTGAGCTGTTTTTATGAACTTGATTTTTATGAATACTGGTGCTTGTGTGAGAGATGGGAACCTGCAGCAGGAGAATGGCAGTCCGTGTAGTCCAGGTCAGATTGCCAGAAGTTATGGTTGTAGTGTGAGATGCCAGCTCAAAAGATATTTTAACTTCTTATGAGAAATTCTAAGCAGTAAAGCCAAAAGCTGCTTTCCACTTGCTTTTATGAACATCAGTGAGAACTATTGCAGGACCTCTGAAACTTTTAGCCAACTTGTTCTGTTGGGAAGTCATCTAAGCCTGCAGTCCACACATCTTGAACCAAGTGACACAAGTAACATTACATTTTTTGATCCTTCATGAAATTTTGATAGGTTGGCTCCATAAGTTGTTCTTAAACTATCCTGATGGTTTGTCAGAGATTGAGTCTTGTGTCTTTCAAACTTTGTAAAGGAAAAAAGGTTCTAGGAAAGATGCCAGTCCGGTTTCCTGAAAAGAGTTTTTCTGGTGGTTTTTGGTTTGGTTTTGTTTTGTTTTCCTGCTGGCTGTGTGTTACAGGTGGTGAGCATCAAAACTAACCAGCTTACTGGTTAGCTACATAGCACTTAATTTGAGTTGTTCCCTAAAAGCATGGTATACATGTAATAAAGACACAACTGGGAGAACTGGGAAAACTGTAAAATTTAGACTTTCATACCTGATGTCTTTTTTTCTTCTTGCTTAGCTGTCTACTCAGATGTGGAGTCAGATTTCCATGCCAAAGTTCCTGTTGTCTTTTGCAAAGATGTTAAAAGGTACATGGTGTTGAAAAGGATTTTTAATGAGATAGCAATTTCTGCTGTGCTTGTTCCTAGCAGCTGCTTGCCTGCACTCCTGATAAATATTACTGTAACATTTAGCTAACATTCATGTTAAAGGGGGATTGCTCATACACGAAAATACAGTCTAGAAAGAAGGCTTATCTTTGTTTTTGTGCTTCATAGAGCTCATTAGTTGTAGAAGTCTGAAAATACCGCTTCTACTTTTAGTTAAATAGGGAAAAAGTGGAATGGTTTTCAGTTGATATTTAATATTTCTGCCAGCAGCTTAATCCAAGGATTCAAAAACATTCTTTAAGATACACGTTGCCAGAAGGGACACACGATCTCACAGTTTTCAGTAAATACCTAAGAAGTAGCAACCTCCAAAATGAAACATGATTGCTATATGATGTCCATGTTGCTTTGACTGGCTGGAGGTACATGACTGAAACTCTGAGGAAGTAAATGCAACAAGAGTGGGTGTATATCCTGTGACGGTAGATTATGGAAATGCCTTTTAAATGTTAAGGGAATAGAAATAATTATTCTGAGAAGAAAAACAAAAGGGTTTAGAGAAACTGTTTTGTGGATTTACAAACAATAAGCAGCAGGCTTGGAGTTTTTGTTACGTGGAAGGTATACATGGAGTTTGAGTTGCTTAAGATTGCACAATGAAGTAACGTCAGAACATAGAGCAAATTCTTGATGTTGTTTTATATTTTTAGCTGTAATGAACTTCTGTAAGTTCTAGATCCAACTGGTGAATTAAAGAAACTGTGATTATATTCTATAGCTTTTGTTAAAAAGTTCAGGTCCTTACATAAGGAGACACTGATGCAGGTTTTCATTATGGTGGAGGGGATGCCCCACCTCCCTCCTGCCCCAAGCATCACCTGGATACACAAGGCAATAACTCTTTTTCTGTTTTACATTTGTGATTACAGTGGTTTGACATGTAAAGTGAGTGCTAAAAATGATGTGGCTTGCCTTACAACTGACCTGCTGGCTGCACTGGGTAAACTGGAGCCTGTCCTTATTCCCTTGGTTCTGGCTTTCCGCTACTGGGCTAGAGTAAGTTCATAAATATTGAGGATAATTAAACATGTTTATTTCCTCTTTTTAAGTACTGCATGCAATGTAATATATAATGCACAGTCAATGTATTTGCAGAAAGCAACGTCATGACACTAGTTCACCTCTTGCCTTAACAGGCCAGAATGACACTCAAGATTTTGGTGTGAAGCTGTAACTGTATGGGAAGCTTCCACTAAACTGTTAGCAAAAAAAAATATTAAAATTAGTTAATCCTTGAAAACCAGCTGAACATTGCAGTTGGGTCTTGCAAACTTTCTGGTGTTGAGGTCACACTGAAAAAAGTTAACTTGCTGAAAAAAAGGGCCTGTTGTAATACCCTGCTGGACTTCTTACAGATGTCAACGGTGATCAGAGGAACCAAGTTATAATGTTCACAGCCAGCATTGAACTGCCTTGTAATTCAGTCCTGAAATTGCTGCCAGGCCATACTCAACTTCTAATGTCTTTATTGAAAAATCAGTTTCATGGTATTATTGATGCTCAATTTAGAAAGGTGTCTTTACAGAAAATCCTGGTTTACAACATGTGAGTAGCAGCAGTAGAAACTACAAAATGCAGTTCGAAGTCACATATATTTATTACATTTCTCTTGAGTTCCCACAGAAGAGATCAGTATCAGGTACAGCCAGATGCATAGAACCCTCATTTGCACACATGAGACATTGCAGAGTTACAGAGACCTGATGGTTGACTGAAATTCTGGATAGAAACATAAATATGTCCCACAATCACAAAATGTGATTAAACTGAAGACAATAACATAAAATAGTACAACTTCAGGCACTGTATGAACTACTGTAATTTGCATTTTGTCTGTACATGGCATGGCATGATGACTGTAGTTTCTGAGATACAGCATTTTTGTTTCACTCTAGTATGTATCTCACATTTCTTTAATATTTGTCCTTTTGCAATAGATTTTAAACTAAAATGCTGATATTACATCAGAAAAGTAATAACTTATTCTCTTGCAGCTCTGTCACATTGACTGTCAGGCTGAAGGTGGGATTCCCTCGTATTCCTTTGCCTTAATGGTGATATTTTTTCTTCAACAAAGAAAACCACGTATTTTACCATCCTATTTGGGCAATTGGGTAAGTGATTTGGTAATACAGTAACCTTATTGTTAAATTGTTGACATTATTTCTGTGTTCTACGAGGTCATAAAATATGCAGAGTTTGCCTAAGAAAATTGTACATAAAATGCATTGGTACTTAATGCTCACAGAGTTGGTGCCTGATGATTCTGACAACTTCTAAAAAAAGGAAGCTGCTATAGCCTGTGCTATTGTGTCATGCTTTATTTTGGAGAAAAGGGAAACATTTTCTTCTTTATTTCTCTGAATTTATCTCTCTGACATCACTTATTCTTGCGAGGTATAAATACAACAATTGTCAGTGTTACCTTTTTGTAGAAAACTTTTGGTTGTATGTATTATATAGTCTTGTTTCAGAGCTACTTTAATTGTTGTTAGATTGAAGGCTTTGATTCCAAGAGGCCAGATGACCACCAGCTGAAAGGTATAGAAGAAGGGGAGTTTGTGCGGTGGGAGTACAAGCCACCGACAAATGGTGCAGCAAAAAACTCAGTTGGAGCGGAAAGTAAAACTAAGGTTGAACAAAAAGGTGGTGGCAAGAAGATAACAAGCTCGGAAGTGGACAACCAAAGTAATGCAAAGGAGAAACACGGCAATGTAAGTCCTGGCTTGACTTCATTGAAAACCACATTCTATCTCTTATCGCTATTTTTTATCTTTAAATGTTAATATTGGATGGAACCAGGAAAAAAAAAAGGGAGTTTTCATTTCTTATTGCAGTTGAGCATTCTTGTCCGTGTGTTTCAGTCTCTCTTAGCATTCAAAACCCCTCATCAAGTTTCACTGGGGCAACTGTGGTTAGAACTCTTGAAGTTTTACACACTGGAATTTGCTTTGGAGGAATATGTCATCAGCATACGGGTACAAGAACTCTTAACCAGAGAGAATAAAAACTGGCCTAAAAGGCGGATAGCCATTGAAGGTAGGCTAATACCTTTTCTAGTGCTGTAGTCATCCTGCTTTATTACCTCTATTTACCTAATACTTACAGATCTGTCACAAGAAGTCTGGACAATAAATTAAATCATTACTTTCTCCTCTAATTATTGTTATTTTTCTATATTTTTGTCATCTATTTAGGCTGTTTAAAGACGTAATCTGTTTAGTAATACTTCTTGCAACTTTGGTCCTTGAAATACGGTGTAAATTTGTCTTACTGTTTCCTACTATTCTCTTATTATCTCTGTGTATTTCATTCTTTCTATAAGCCATTATTTATTCCTTTTTAATAATTCCGATACTATGAAATTTCAACACCTCCAGTCACATTTCCAAAAACCACAATGTATTTTGAGTGTTTACCAGCTATCAGTTTGTTTTGTTTGACTCTAATGCAGATTGAGCTCTGATCAGAGTGAACTCCAGCGAAAGAGTTCACAGTAACAACACCCTCCTTTGTCCCTTTGCCTGTTGGTACCATTTCCATACTGTGAAACTGGATGTCACATTGTAGTCTGTGCTTCAGGGCCTTCATATCCTGCTAAGGGAAGTGCTTTTTTTTTCAGAGAGTGAGACCATATGAATTTGATGATAATACATTGGGTATTTGAGGAGGGTTAAGAAACCATTTAAGGTGATACTTAAAGCATAAATAATGAATTTTGGACAGTTCCTAGAGATGTTGATGAAGTAGCTTTTCTGTAACACATGAGGTGATGGAGAGGACAAGGAGAAATAAGTCACAGAGATTCATAACTCGTTCTCTGTCTTTACTAAAGGTATATTGAAGGATGAGTCAGTAAGGTAGAAGAGGAGCAAGAAGGAAAAGTAAAAAGGAGAACACCAAGCAAGGAATTGTCAAGGCACATGTTGTCTAGTGGGTCTTGGGATCATTCCTGTGGCTTTAATTTCCTTTCTCAATTCTTTTCTTCCATCACTTTTATCTGGAGAGTTTTAAAACTATAGTAGTCTTGTGGGAAACTAAAAGTTGTAAGATGAAAGGGAAGATTATTGAGGAAGAAACAGGAAATAATTTAAAAAAACCAGATTGCTTTCTGGTTCTGATAGCTGCTATTGTTGATCTCTCTGTGTTGTTTTTTGATTGGGGTTGGTTTTGTTTGCTTGTTTGTTTGTTTTTCATTTTTGCTTCTGGTGTTTGTTTTTTTTAATGTTAAGTTTGTAACTGAAATTATGAAGTAACAGAATCTCAGTTTGATACTATCTTCCCAGGCAAACTTATAGCAACTATGCAAGTGCTCTTTTTACTTGGAAAACATGTTTGATCTAGAAATCACTAGGAAGGACTAAGAATGAAACCTGGTGAGATTGGTTCATATAATCCTTATAACCTTAATGTTACTCTTAGAGAAATATATTTCTTAAGGAAAATGCAAATCTTTCTTCAGTGAAGGAAAAAAGTTCAGGTAGACCTATACTGATTTTGCCTTTGTATGTTTGTTTTAATTTCTAGTTTAGAAATTGGCCATAATATAATGGTCAATATACCTGTGGTTTTCTTTTCAAATATCACTATTTAGAATGGTTTACGATAGCCAACCATTCATGGCCACACGTGTGTTGTGTTTTGTATGGAAGAAGTCCAAAAAGCCTTGTGGGCCCTATGTTCTCTAAGTGTATCCAAATACAATTCTGGACTATATTATAAGAATCTCTTTTTAACTGCTGTATCATAACTTAGGTATTTCAGCTGCTTTAGTGAAATGTAGAAATTAAACATTACTAATGAAATTGTTCTTCTTCTTTCTAGATCCTTTTGCACTAAAGAGGAACATTGCACGAAGTCTGAATAGCCAGATGGTATTTGAGTACATCCTGGAACGATTTAGGACAGCATATAAATATTTTGCATGTCCACAAAGTAAAGATGGGATTAAATCCAAGCCAGATACCAAGAAAAAAGAAAAAGGGAAAATGAATAATAAGAAATCCACAAAATCTGAAGAGCCTGTAGCCAACTGTTGCCTTCCACAAGGGGAAAAAGTATTAGATAAACAAAGTACAGAAAGTGGATGTAACATACCAGAGAATGAACTTGAGTGTAATGAAGTGGTAGAAGCTGTAGCCAAAAGATCTACTTCCAAGAACTTGGACTCTTTGCTACTTTCGACATTGGACTCTAGCTACGATGAAGACAAAGAAGCAGCTTTATCCCTTATTCCTAATGAATGCTGTGAATTAAAACAAAAATCACTTAAAGAGAGGGATGAATTAGAAATTTCTGTTTGTATAACTGAAGGTGAGCTAAGCCACCATTGTAACTGCAGTGAACATCAGCCCTATGACACAAATTCTAGCAATGAATTTTCTGATGCTGAAAGCAGACAGAGTTTGGTCACGGAGTCTTCGCAGCAGAGTAAGTGCACTGGCACACCAGCTACCTCGCCCAACTGCAAAGCAATGGTGGAAGCTCCTGAACTCAAAGATGAAGGCAGACTCTCTACAGAAGAAATGCATTATGTGTTTGATAAGTTTATTTTGACTTCGGGAAAGGTAAGCTGTGTATTTAAGCAGCACTGGGAATGTATCAGTGGGCTGTTGCTTTTAAATCACTAGAACTAAGGTGGATGGATGACAGGGTTCTTTCAGCGACTGTTTCAGTTGCTGTTAGGAATGGCAGCTCTAGCCTCTTCTAGAACACCTGCTCTCCAGGACTGGCACACACCAAACCTGTATGCTGTTTGGATGAGGTGGTCTGTTGCCCCACCTTAGCCAAAGATTTCTGATTTCCATGCAAAAAAAAAAAAAAAATTAATGCAGATGGGTTGTTTTATTATTATTTTTTAGTTATTATTTTGTGTGTTTTATCCCCCAAATGCACTGTGAGAATGAGATGCAGACTGTTGAGAGGTGTTCTTCTGTTCTTTGTAGACTCTGTTGCTGTTAAGTTCTTGGTTGCAGGACTTCGATGGAAAAGTTAGGTCTGTGGAACTATCTTAAAAGTCAAATTGCATTTATACTTTTTTTTTCCTTTTTTTTTTTCTTTTTCTTCTTCTTGCCCCCTGCTAAAAGCCACCGACTATAGTATGCAGCATCTGCAAACGGGATGGACATTCCAAAAATGACTGCCCAGAGGATTTCAAGAAGATCGATTTAAAACCACTACCACCAATGACAGACAGATTTCGGGAAATACTTGATATAGTGTGCAAAAGATGTTTTGGTAAGATGTAAAAGTGTTTGTACTCCACTGTAAACTGTGATCTGTAATCGGAGGAAGAAAAATACATCTACTGTAGGGTTGAATTACTGCAGTAAATTCAGTAGGAAGATGATCTTCGAGGTACCTTAGGCTACAAATTGATCAATATTGTTATTTTCATATCATCCATGGTTGTGATATTAAATTCTTATTAAAAAATTGAGAAGCTAATACTATACAGTTTCTTTCACTGGGTTTATAAAAAGTTTACTGCCGTTCCCAGAAATTAGGCTCTGGGCAAAACTAGTTTTTGTATCTGTCAAAATCCATGGCTTCTTTTGGAAAAAGCCCATTTTGGGTGCTGTGGTGGGTTAACCTTGGCTGGATGCCAGGTGCCCACCAAGACCACTCTGTGTTTAAATAATTACAGAAAAATCTGATGTCTGAAATAAAATCCACACTGCTCTAACGATACCATTGAAAGGAAAAACACGTATTAAAGGAAGGTAAATGTAATAAAAAGGTATCCAGTACTTTTAATTAGCTGAGAAAGATTTTTCAAGTAGCTGAATGTCACGTCTGATTGTTTTGTTTTTGCTTAGATGAATTATCCCCCCCTTTATCCGAGCAACAAAACAGAGAACAAATTCTGGCAAGTTTGGAAAGATTTATTCGGAAAGAGTATAATGGTATGTAACAGAGGTACTGATTCTTGATAATGCTTTCTTCATTCATGCTGTCTGGAGCATGAAGATGTAATTTGTCTCATTATTGCAATTTTCCTTGCTTAAAGCAGTGGCATCTCTTTTTCCCTCTATATGTAAAGTTATCTTGCAGACTTCTAAGCTGAACGTCCCTCAATGCTAGTCCATGGAAATGTCCCTAGAGCAGAGGAGGAGCTGCAGGAGTAATAATGCAGATAACAGGAGAAAAAAAATGTTGGAACAGGCCATGGCCCGTTGCATTTAGTGTTACCTGGGTCATGGGCCAAGTAGTTTTTTGTATTTTTTTTTTGCCTAGTCACCAGTGTTTTAAGTATCTTAGAAATCTTAATGAGTTTATCTTCATATCTCTTTTATAAAACAGGCAAAATATCTTACTACAGTGATGGAAGTCAAGGCACAAAGATGCAAAGGGTTTTTTTTTTGCAGGTGGTATAAAACAGTGCTAGAGCCAGGTTGCAAACCCAGGTCTCCAGAATTCCAGTCCATTGCTTTGCACCCAGCCTCTGGCTCTGTCCTTCACTTACTGGCAGCAGCTGGGGATCGAGACCTGTTACAGGACCTTGAGAGACTTAAGGTTTCTAATTCTGTTAAAGGTTAGGAAAAAGCTCTGAATAGGTGTTAAATATAGTCTTCCTAGTATTAATTGTAGTTGGGAAGGTAAATGTATTTTTTTCACTTAGGAAGATTGCTTCCTTTCAGCTGAATAGTTTCACTGTCCCTTGCAAGAATGAAAATAAATTATAATATTGTGTTTCAAACAAAAATGTAAACAAAACAATTGGGAAAGAATGTTCCATAACTTATATTATACTTACTGCTTGTATCTTCTTGGACAGTATGTTATGGTTACAGAAACTTGCATATTTTTCCTCTGACTAGGTAAATCTGGTCAGTCAGTAACTTAGATAAAGCATGTGTGGAACCAGAAATATTGCTTGGACTACCTTAAGACTACCTCTGTCTTATCTGTGGGGTAAAGCTGTACTGGTGACTGGGTTTGCACATTATATTGATTTATTTAAAACAAGAAAGTGCAGTCGTGTCTCAAAGCAGCACCACATTTAGAGATGCCATTTAATGTTTATAGTAACTCTGTAATGTACCTCACTCAGAAATTACATGGACTTTATCCTGCCTTACTTTCTATAAAGTGTTTTTAAAGTAGTCTGGTTTCCTCCTTTATCAAAGGTGAAGTGTTCTCTTTCAAAGCTCAATTTTTGTTGACACCTATGCATCTCAGTTAAGAGTTTTGTTTTGTTTTGGTCTACTCTTTTGATCAGACAAAGCCAGACTTTGCTTGTTTGGCTCTTCAAAGAACGGATTTGGATTTCGGGACAGTGATCTAGATATCTGCATGACTTTGGAAGGCCATGAAAATGCAGAGGTAAGAGTTTTGAAAATAAATAAATTTGCTATTTTAAATTCAGGAATTCTTTAAGTTTTTTAAACTCAGTTAAGATTTCTGTAGGGAGAAAAGGTAGGATTTTGCTAGTAGCACATTGGCTTGTTGTAGTCTGTACAAGTGAAGCAAGATATAGCCTGGTTTACTTTTAATGCCCTGTAAACACATTTTGTGTACTGTAGATGTCTATATAGAGTACATGAGTCATCAGTTTACATCAATTAATGTGCTGGCTTATTGCTTATTACTTTTTGTACATAGGCTTTTCCTCTATGGAAGAGTGTGTTTTGTAGTAAATGTGCTTGTTAGGATAGGATCCATGTTTTTAACATCTGAAGCTTTAATCTTTGTTTTTCCTAGAAATTAAACTGTAAAGAAATAATAGAAGGTTTGGCAAAAGTTCTTAAGAAGCATCCAGGTAGGTGTTTTAAAGTATTATTTGTGTTGCATTTACATTTGCTATATATGTAGTTAATAGAAATGTTTTATGTACTAAAGTGTTGCTTCCCCAGGTTTGAGAAACATCTTGCCTATAACAACAGCCAAAGTGCCTATAGTGAAGTTTGAACACAGACGAAGTGGCTTAGAAGGAGATATCAGTTTATACAATACACTGGTAAGCACCTGTGTTTGGTTTTGTATTCAAAGAAAGCTTTTTAATTCATTGTATCTCATATAATCATTTGAGGGAGTGATTTTGAAGCCAGATTTAAAATGCTTTTGTGTGTATGTTTGGGGTTTTTTTTCTACATTATTTAAATTCTGTGGCCCCCAGCCCAACCCCAGTGGCCATATGATCTAATGGCAGAGCATTTCTGTGAATGCTCTTGAAAAGCTGTTAGTGCCACGTTCACCATCATCAGCAGTAGATCTCATCCCAGCTTCCATCTAGCCCAGTGAAGTTGCACCATTTCTTACGTAACAGGCTAACATTCACCTGGGAAGACGATGCAATCTGTGGGATTTGTTCCCTGGTGTGTCATCTTACAGACTTATTTCTTTGCTGGTGTTTTCTGAGGTTCTTGCTGTTGTTACTGCATTAATAGTGTCCTGAGTACACCTTTCAGGTTATGATTGTGCAGGAAACATTGCATGAATTTTACAAAATACTGTTGTGACTTTTTTTGTCTTTCAACTGTATCATGCACTTCCTGTGCTTGAACTGCAGACTGTACTGTAATTAACTGTAAATTACATTGAAACACCTGCTTGATTTTATTATTCTTTTTTTAATTATTTTTTTCCCCTTTTCCCAGGCGCAGCATAACACAAGAATGCTGGCTACATATGCAGCTATTGATCCTAGAGTGCAATATCTGGGCTATACGATGAAAGTTTTTGCAAAGGTAATATAAAAAGGAAGGTACTTATTCATATAATACAGTGTTTCTGTTACAGCTACTGAGTTTACCACCTTGAAAGGAGACAGCAGAATGCTATTAATATGAAGTACACTTTCTTAAGCTGACTATGCTGTCATCTGATTACGCTTGTCAGAATCAAGTTCTTTAGTCCAGCTGTCTTCTGTTAATCTTGAAAGATTTTTGTCTAAGAGGAAGCTGATGAAAGGAAAACTTTTGCGTTGCGGGTTTTTTTTCAATTTCAAACCAGTTACAATGCCAAAAAAACCCCAAACCCAAACAAACAAAACTGGAAAAAATGGTAACTAAGATATAGTGGCATGTGGTTGTGCATGGGCTGCCCAAGTTTCCATATCTAGGACCAGCCCAGAGATTACTGCAGATTTCTTCTGGGCTGCTTGCCTTGTTTTACTTATTATAAAAATAGGAGTAGGTGTGGGTTGATGAATGAATGCATAAGTGTACTTGGTGTGCCTGGGACATACACTTGACTTGAAGAGTTTGGAAATATCAAATACCAAATCTCCTGCATCTTTTTCTTTTTTGGTTATGATATTCTAACAAAGTGTTATACTGTACAGCCTTTGATAATTAAATCATGGTGTTTATTTTTATTCAAGCTGCACTACTAAATACGCTTCCCAGAAACATCCAAAGAAAGCTTTGTGAAACAAGGGGAAGAAATAAAGAGGGTTACAGAGAGTGTATCATGCTACCAGATGTAATAAAATGCATCAAGATGAATAGAAGAACTTTGTTCCAGAATGGAATGTACTTGGTCATTATACTGTCACCAAGACTAGTAATGACTGTTCTGTGTGTGGTCACAGCAGTGCAGTATATTGCCACGTCTTGTCTGTGTCCAGATGAAAAATGCCTTGTGTTGATAATAATGAATCTTACTCTTTTTTTGTAGTCCTGCATGCTACTGTATGCATTCTATAAATCTTACTGTAAAGACCAAGTTTCCCAGTTGCAGGACATACACTCGGGTATATTTGCATAGAGGTGACTTCATAGCTTTACAAATACTTTGTGTTCAAGCAAAATGCTTCCTCCTCCTTTTGCATTGGCAGAAAACCCAGGAACAGCTGTCGCTGCTGCTGCTGCTGGGAATTTATGAATCCCTGTTTTTTCCAGACATAGGAGGTTAAAAATGTGTTGATTGTTATGCCACATGCTCGAAGCAAAGGGTAGCATAGAAAGCAGGTGCTGGAGAAAGGTTAAAATAAAGATTTTCATGCTTAGTAAGGTAACTCACTGACGTTTGTTTTACCCTGTGTTGTGCACGCTGGACCATGGGTCAGTCAGGCATGTGTATGTATGCTAGCAAAATGCCAAGTGTTGCCCAAGTTGCCAGTATGACATAGAAATACTTGCCTATCAATTAATTGTCAAAAAAAAAAAAAAGAAAGGAGAGTGGAAGAAACCAAACCAATAAGGAACCACAGAAACAGCTCAAGCAACATGAGTTTAAAAAAATGAAATGTTACAGTATTGAAACCTGGCTATCAGATGTGGAGTTTTGTTGGGGTATATGTTTGTTTGTTTGTGTTTGTTTATTTGTTTGCTTTTGTGGTGGGGTTTTTTTCATTTGTTTTGCTTTGGTTTTTTCAGTTTGGCACATTATAAACTATAAAAAAAAGTATTTGGCTATGAGAAGCTTTTCTGGGTTTGTGTAGTCAAATTATGCTGTGGATTTGCCAGATGGCACTTGACTCCGAGGACATTTATTTTTCAGGCTTCATAAAACAATTTTTAGTTACAAAATAAATGTATTTGCTGTTACTGCTGGGGTTTCTGTTTGCTCTCTGACACAGTTGTTAGTTTGGAACAATGAAATCTAAATTCAGTATTCTGTTCAAAATGTATTTTTTCAGCGCTGCGATATTGGTGATGCATCCCGTGGTAGTCTGTCTTCGTATGCCTATATTCTTATGGTTTTGTACTTTCTACAGCAGAGAAATCCACCAGTTATTCCAGTTCTTCAGGAGGTAGGTTTTCAGAAAAAGAGGCTATGAAAATAGATGCACTGTTCCTTCAAGCCAAATATGAGAAGCCTGGGCTTTTAGGATCAGGGACATGAAAGAAACATGGGGCCCTTCTGCATTAGCAGGTTCCTAACTCCTGCTTGGTTTTAGTGGGGAAAACTTACTAAGAAAATTAAAACAACATTGAGAATCTGTTGGATCTAAGTTCTGCTGTTACATTTACTTCTGGATTTTGGTCTTATGATTGGTATTTATAAACTGAACAGGATAGAAAAAAAAATTGGCAGGTGGTATGGAGGGAAAGGAATTATAATTATGAGACTGACAGATGCTCTTGAGATGTGAGTCCAGCTCTTTATTTATTGCTCAACACCTTATCTGTAGAAGAAAAAGTTTACTTTATGATTTGATGAGGGGGAAAAAAAAAAGATAAGTAACGCTTTGGTACAACTTTAAAGATACTGTTTTATATGTGCCAGGAAACTTTATTAAGAAAATAACATTCTGTACCTCTATTGTATGGGTGGGGAGAATATAATTAGTCAGCTATCTACCTCTTCCAAGCACATCTGAAAATTATCCCTTTCTGATTTTTTTTTGTTGTCTGAATGTAAGAGGAAAATTGGCCTAAGCACGGCAGCTGAGACTCAGACTTTCTTGCTGATACTTCGGCTGAGGGTTGTTACTTTATAGCTACCCTGAGAGTGCACTTAAATAACAGTGGAATTTCCCCTTGGCTTTGCTGAAGTCAAAATGTAATAAGAGTCACGTAAAGTCTCCTTAGAGATTTTGTGGGCAAGAGAGATGTTGGAATCTTGATGAGGTAATTCAGTCATGTTTTTTTTTAGTTGCAAAGAACAAGTGAAAATAAAATACCCAAATAATTTGAGATAGGTATAGCAGTAATGCAAAAATACTTTCAAACTTTCTACCAATGAGATGTTCTGCCTATATAAGAAGTAATTGTTAAAAGATTTATATTTTTGTATTATTTCTTACAACAAAACTGCAAGTCTTTTATGGTGACTTTCAATTAGAGCGGTAACTGTGTCCCTCTCTATTTCGGCAGATATTTGATGGAAAACAGATTCCACAAAGAATGGTGGATGGGTGGAATGCCTTTTTCTTTGATGACATGGAAGAATTGGTAATATTCTAATTTCTGAAGAGTCACTAAAACTTAAAGGGTTTTTTTATGGGAAAGTAATATATTTCTAACAGTGTATTATTTAAACTTTCATATCCATTTTATTATAACTTTCCAAATGAGTCCTCTTTTGCTGAAATAAAATAAGCCAAGAAAAAGCAGACACTTAAATTATTTCTAAATAACAAAAATAGGGAAAAATAATTTTTACTCTTAATTGACAGTCCAGAGTTGACTTACCATTTACAGTAGTGATTTAACTTTACTTTAACCAAGTGGAACTGTTCATGGTAGACAGACTCATAGTTAGAGAAGTAATTCAGGAGGAGGAGTACTTCCAAAACCGTAGGTGAATAAATTGTGTTTTCAATTGCATGCAGAAGAAGCGTCTGCCTTCTCTTGGAAAGAACACTGAGTCACTTGGAGAACTCTGGCTAGGGTTGCTGCGATTCTACACTGAAGAATTTGACTTCAAGGAATATGTGATCAGCATCCGGCAGAAGAAGCTGTTAACTACATTTGAGAAGCAGTGGACATCCAAATGTATTGCCATCGAAGGTACCTGTCTGCTGAATTTTTCTTTCATTAATGAGAGTGATGAACTCTGTTTCTTGAGGACCTGTTCTCCATGTTTTGCACAGGATCTTTATGTGAGGAAACTACCACCAGTGTTTAAAAAAAAACCCAAAAGCATTGTTTGCAAGTCCTACAGCTTACAAAATGAGATGAAACTCCTAACTTGTAGTGTATGTCAGTAAATTACTCTTACTTTATTACAGTTAGTCACATATTTTCAGAACACTCAGCACTGCTTTGCCATTGTCTACTCTGAGGGCATTTCAAGTGGAATTCTCTGTGTTAGAAAAGGGGTTTTTGTGGTGTATTTTTTTCCAACTCTGATTTGGTTTTCTCCCTTCTTTACACAGATCCTTTTGACTTGAATCATAATCTTGGTGCTGGAGTCTCTAGAAAAAGTAAGATATTAATGTCTATGAATGGTTAATATTCACTAATTTCTCAAGCGTTGTGCCTTTTCTGATGTTTTCAAGTGACTTTGTCTCTCTTTAATAGTGACCAATTTTATAATGAAGGCATTTATCAATGGGAGAAAATTATTTGGTACCCCATTCTACCCAACTGTTGGAAGAGAAGCTGTAAGTTTGCATGATTTTTAGTATGTTTTTTAATTTTCTTCATCCACTGAATTGCTGCATCCAAAGCAAATCTTTTGTATGTCTCTATCAGTTTGTGCACAATATATGTAATTATACATCATCTGCATAACATGTACAGCTTAGCATTGGGCTCCTGCAATATAAAATTCACAGGAGTAGTTGAGTTGGTGATGGGTGTGTTGTGCACATTTGAAGAAAGTAAACTTGCTCTGGCTTTGTTTTTTTATAAAACTTTTCATTGTGTGACATAAATATTGCAGAAAACTGCAAAACTGGCTTTGAAACCCAGAAACAGCTTTAAGAACTACGCTAGCTATTCATGTAGCTAAAAACCCCAAATTCACGAGATGTTACATTCTACTTTATTTTCCAGTTGGTGAGGAAAGTAAGGATTGCTGCTTAAGGAAGGAAAAGGACGATGATCAGCTTTTCTTCGCTGTTTTTTTTTTCTATCAGTTGACCTTCAGAATTTGCTTAGTGAGTCAGGGTCAGGAATGTGTTCGTGCAGCATCATCTCCTCGGTGCTACAGGGTCCAGCCATTGATGCATAACAGAGAACTATTTTTTTGTATATATGAGCAAATAAATCAGCTGGAATTAATATTTTTAACATCTGCTTAAAGATGTTTTCTAAGACTGTTCAGAGGATTGATCTCCCAGTGGCTTTCAGCAGGATTTTTGTTTCTAAGGGATTTTGAAAACCTTTTGAAAGCTTTTATTTCCCTTCATCGTTCTCTGTCTTTGCTTTTCCATTTGCTTGCATCTCTGCTTTTTCTGAGTTTGTCTTAAATGTTCTTTGGCGCAGTGACTGTGTTCTATTCTGTGCTCTGCCTTGTAAAATAGGACCTGGCTTTTGAGTGCTACTGTGATACAAATAATAATGAATTGTCAGTTATTACAGATAATTACATCCACACTACAATTATGTGAGCGTATGTAATAAATATTATTGCTAATTAGATTTTTTTCAATTATTCTGGAAGACATATACTGTGTGTTTGTTTGTGCTGGTTCGCCTCGTCTCAGATTTTCACTGAACATTTTATGTTAAGGATAAAAGGCAAAGCAGAAAGCAGCCTTAGCATGCAAACGAGCACTTTCTTACGTGAAGGAAATAATGCCAGTGGCATTTCATAGCATTTTATTTCTCCAAAGAGCCAACAAAGGGGTTCTCAACCTCCTTCCTAAACCCATGCCCTGTATCGCTGCTTAGTGCTACAGAGAGGAAACTGTAGCAAAAGGGTTCAGTGAATTAATTACCTTTCCACAGGAGGAGTTTGTTCCTGAGCTGGGGTTAGGACACTTCTATTTGTATCTCTATTTCAGTCTTTCAGGCAGGATGGTACTTTCACATATTTATGTGGCTCAGAGACTATGAGCTGTGGCCCCTGCTCTGACACACGTCAGAACTGCAGCCATCCTTAGCAAATGCCCGGGGAAGGGAGTGATACAGGTCAGTGTGCAGAGCTCCATCTGTTTCCCACCTGAGCTTTCTTCTGTCTAGGAGGGTATAATCACGTCACTTGGGAAGGGACATAGGGTGCTTCAGAAAGCAGACGAGCACTGACTCGGATACCAAAATAGATCATATGCAAAAATTTGCTCTCTCAAGAGCCTTTGGGGAAGTGGGAGGCAGGCAGCAGGCTGAAGCCTGGATAAGCTGTTCTGCAGATTCTCTGGCCCTAAGACTTAATATCCCTTTTCAGCCCAGACAGCTCCACATCTCTGAAAAAGAAGAAAATGACTGGGTATATTCTAAGTAATAGTAAAATTTAGGGAACAATAGAAGATGAATTCTGTCTTGTAAGTGAATGGTTTATATATTTTCTCTGTCTGATGTGCTTTTATAGGAATACTTCTTTGACTCAAAAGTGCTGACAGATGGGGAATTGGCACCCAATGACAGATGTTGTCGTGTCTGTGGAAAAATTGGTCACTACATGAAAGACTGTCCAAAGAGGAGGAGGTATGTCAAAACCAAAGCTGATTTAAAATCTTTGAGATGAAATCAGGAGAGATTTGGATATCTGAAATTTTAATGGGAATGAAGAATATGCTGAATTGCAGAGAAAATCAAAGCTTCACATCTGATCCTCAAGTTCCCAACCTGTTTTTGCTTTTCTTAAAACTATTTCTGGTCTTCTCTTTAAATCTTTTGCAAGCACACACAGAGTAAAATCAGTAGTCTATACAATGTTAATATTTTTGCTTCATGATCTATCTGTTGCTACAGCTTACCTTAAAATTTAGATCACTAAATTATCTTTTTATAGTGTAAACATTCAGCTGGAGACCATATTACCTGACTGCACAATTTGTAATGTATTAAAATGGATTTCCTGTAGAGATCATGTTCAGAAGAGAGTGATGAATTTGAATTGTTCTATAGATCTGGTAATATACCTCTGCAAGGCAGGTAAAAGTTTATTTATTCAAATCCAGGAGTAGTTAAAATGTACATAGTTAACGTGCATTTCTGTAACATCATCCTAGTTCCAGTCACTTAGTGATATTACACTTGTACATTAATTGCACTGCTGCAAAAGGAGTGCATAGTACTTGCAGGTCAATGTCTCCAAAGAGAATTTAGGAGGAATTGACAGAGAATGTGCATTCCTTGCATTTTATGTCTTTGGATTTTTAATGACCCATTCAGTGTAGGTTGTCTGACAACTCCTAATACCTGTTGAAGGCCTTAGAATGCAGATGAAAGTCTGGGCAGTTTTCATTTACTCCTTATGTTCAGTTATGTGCTCCATAATTCTTTAAAAGGTGCTTGGTCTTTTCCTGCTACAAAGTCCTTATTTACAGCCTTTTGTTCAGTCAGCAGAGTGCAAGTTAGATGAAACTGGACTGGAACCCTAAGGTCACAGGTTGACTATTTCTTTCAGCTGCTCCTTTATCGTGCTCCTGACAAGCACTAACACAGTAAATTGAATCATGTCTCTCCCTACATCTACTGCAGGAAGAGGCTGTGATCTGCTCTTCACACAAACTGCTGCTACAGCACAGCAACACAGACTCCCTCAAATTGTATATACAGCTCACAAAATAGGATTAGTATTTAACAGTCCTACAGCTGTCATGTGGAAAAAGACCTTTATTTCTTCTCTTCGTTCCTGATCACTAGTTCTTCTGTTTGTTGTAGTAGTACTGAATGTTTGATAGAGCATCAGTGCTTTGTTTCACATCCTGTCCAGGCTCAGGATGCTGATGTCTTCTTGTAGAGAAATAGTCCATCTTCAGTCAGGGGGGGTTTATATATACAAGATACAACTAGCTGCTTTTGTGTGTATTCTGACTCAGTGGGACTGTTGCACAGAACTACTTCCAGACTGACTGGCAGGCTAAGCCTAGTTAACTGTAGGTATAGTTCTGTGCAAATAAAGTCAGATAGCTTCTAGACAATTCTGGGGAGCTTTTAAGTTCGTTTGTATAAACAGGCTGTTGAGTAGCCCAGATTCTGGAAGTGTTTTTCTGGGATTTCTAATACATATATTCTGGTGCAGCTGTTGGCTGTGTAACCATTTCCTTTGAGCATACCAATATAACAGCCCTACAGAGATGGGGTGTGTGTGATATTGCTAATAAAGATTTTCATTCAGGTTGAAGAAAAAGGAGAATGAGAAAGATGATGAAAAAGAAGTGAAAGAAGATGACAGAGAAACAAGAGAGAAAAGGTGTTTCATCTGTGGGGATGTGGGTCATGTCAGAAGAGATTGTCCTGAATTCAAACAAACACGTCAGAGAAATAATACTGTGCCAGGTAAGTTAGTTTGTGGTGTTAGTATGATTTGAAAGTTCTGAGATCCCTTCTGTCTAGGTTTCTATACAGACCTAGTAATTATCTTTAAAAATTTCTGCAACTGGTATTTTCAGTCATTGCAAATGCAGCTGTTAGTCTAAGTGTTGCTTTTCTTCAAGGGGAGTAATATCTCTTAAAGTACAATCTTTTCATAGGTGGTAGAAATGTCCTCAGCACTAAGTGTAGTGTGCTTTATTTGTCTTCCAGTCACAATGGGTGCATTTAGGATTAGTAATAATAGTAATAATTGAATGCATTTCTTCTTCCAAATGTTTCTCAAATGTTAGCTAATTCTCCATCTCTGAGAGGTAAGTAAATATATTTTCACCAAAAATCAGTGGTCTTAAAGTAACCCTTTCAAAAGCATACAGATGCATTAGGAAGCCCGATTCAGCTTTCAAGTTACTGTAAGTAATTAGACAAGTCTAATGTCAAGCTCATTCATGTAGGTGCCTGCAATACTTTAAAAAGTAGGGAAAGCAATCATAAAAGAACTTTGAGAGAACCTTCCTGATTTTCTGTTAGATAGCCCTTACTCTCTCTTCCCCACACCCTTCTTTCTTTGTCCAAAAGTAACTGCTCTTTAAAATCCCACTGCTTACAGTGGTAGTGTGGAAACCTGTATAAAGTAGCACCTCCCACCTGACAGCAAAGTGAGGTTTTTTCACACTAGAATTTGTATTACTCAGATTTTGGGTTTAGCTGCTGTACCTATTCCTGTCTGCTCTTGCCAGTAGAGGGAAAGCTTTCCACTTAAAGGAGAGGTTAAACTGATTTAACTACTCTGTGTCACGTGAGAGTTAAGGTGTCACTGACTCAGAGTTCTGTGTTCATTATTGTGTCATCAGTAACGTCGTGGGTTTTATTAACATTTTTATTCCTTGATTAGGCACCCAGTTGGTCCGAAGCATGGTAAATTCACAACTAGTGGCTGTGAGTCAGCAGCAAGTGGAACGACCCTTGCGCACTAGACAGCCATCAGAATGTGTAAGTTCCAATCAGCTGTAGTACTGAAGTTAGCAAACTGCAGCAAACCACCGAGCTTGGGCCGTCTTTGGATCGAGTTTGCACGGTTTTCTTAACAGAGTCTGGAGTTTAGAATGACAACACTGCACTCTGCCAGCTGATGAAACTTCGATTTGTAACGTAGTGTCTCTTGGAGAGCATTTTTGGTATTTTCATATGGAAACTACATAGTCAAATTTCATATGAGATAGCTGGCCTTTCAGAATTGCAAACTTCACTACCTTTGCTACTTAAGCTAGGATGCCTTTTGAAGTCTTGTGCTTAGTTGTTCTGGAATTACAATTTACTTTTAATTACATTTAAACTGTTAAACTGGTTGTTGTCTTTCAACTCCCAGGTTTTACCTTCCTGGTTTGATAGAAAGACGTAGGAGGCACTCGTACAGGAACAGTTGGAATAGCAGCAGGGAACAGCTCCAGCTTCTGGGCTGCAGCTTTGCCCAGGCAAAGACACACAGCATGCTGCCATGAGGAACGCTGTGAAAGGCTGGCACAGGGAAGTCCTGCAGACCTCTGGTTGTTGAAGAAAAGTGACTGCCAGTTTAAATGGATGGGCAAGCAGTCATGGATAGTGACAAACTGCAGAGACCTTTAACTTCAGATGTTTGACAGCAGCTGAATTATTTGGAGTTTAGCTGTTTGCTATAGTCTATGGAGGGAGACAAGCATCTCCAGGGGGAGACTGAGATGTGAGATTCAAGTAATCATCTCTGGTTTAGGCAGCTGTCTGTCATTTGAGTCCTCTTTGGAGGCACCTATTTTATGCCACCCCCATCTTGTCTCAGTGCCTAAAACTAGATTAGGTTAATCCAGATATTGGTAATAAATTTTGGCAGGTAATCTGGAGAACTCTTTTTTCCTAGCCACCTAAGTTCTTGAAGAGCTTCTGTGCTTAGTTGCAATACCAAACAGCTGAAATAGGCTCATGCCTGTTTCTGTTGCTGGTGGAAGGGAAAGCTTGGTAAGAGCTCTGCAAAGGCTGTAATAAATTGCTATTTCTGTGCCTTTAGCCATAGCCTACCATCAGGATATGGAGGTTCAAACTGGGGTTTTGGAATTTCAATTTCTTGTTCAACAGATTAAATAAAAATTAAAGAAGTATTAAGATCTTAATTTGAAATTACAAAAAAAAAAGTCTCTGTAATAATAAGAACCACTCTATTTAGAAGGAAGGAATAATAAGATAATGAGGTTCTGGGCTGTAAATAAGTAGGGTGTAGGGTGGGGAAGACACTCATTAAAAATCAGAAACAGGTATGTGAGGAGTCTGAGGAAGAGCTTGGGGCTAATGTTAGCTCAGAAGATATTTCTGATGGTGGGATTTGCCGTATTAACAAATGAAAGTATGTGACAGTGAAAATTAAGTGTCATTTGAACTGCACTTATTTAAACCAGCAGGAACTTGGGCTCAGTATTTGGGGTGTTGCTGGGGAGTGTTTTGCCTTTTTTGTGGATAGTCTAATGCAGTGGGTGCTTATTAAAGAAAAATACCATTAAATAGCTAGTGAACTAATTGGAAAAACATACTTTTTTTTTTTTTCCCCTCCAGTCTGATTCTCATCAGTCATCTTACTCTCCACAACCTCAACAATTCACACAGAATTCCTCTCAGCCAGCCTCCATTAACCAGACTCAGCCACAACCAATATCCCAGTCTAAGCACGTTCCGCAGCCACAGCAGAGTGCACAGCCACCCCATCAGGTCCAGCTGCCTTTGTTTAACTTTCCCCAATCTCCCCCAGGTCAGTATTCCACTTTGCATAACCTGGGACTACTTCAGATGCACCATCACCACCAAATTCAGCTTCCCAACACTTCTTGGCCTATTCATGGGCCTGTTATTCACTCTGCACCTGGTAACCCTCCTCATTCTACAAATGTTCCATTTTCTATGAGATCTGGCAGCAGCAGCACCACAAATAACCAGAGCAGTGTAAGCCTGAATGATCCCAGTATCATCTTTGCACAGCCTGCTGCCAGGCCCATGGGAATCCCAAGCACTTCTCATGAGGGACACTGGCACAATCCCGTGACTCCAAACTCACTGGTGAACAATGGCACTGTGGGGAATTCAGGTAACTCTTCTCTGTTGTATCAAACCTCTCGCACTTTGTGTACAAGTGTTAAGTGTTACAGAAACAGCTAAATCTTTCATCTCATTTTATATTGAAAATACGATGCTTAAGAAGCTAAGTCATTACCTTCAATTTCTAACATTTTCATAGGGAAAAAATTAGGCAAGCTGGGTCGTTGTAACTTTTAGACATTGGTCCTACCTGCCATGAACGGCTGCGCAAGACGTGAGAAGTCATGCATTCAACTGAGAAAGGTTCTGATGATCCTTTGAGTCTGAAGCACAGTTCTGTGAATATGCTTATGCTTTCCATGACATTATGGAGTTTATTAAATGACTGCTGAAACTGGAGCTATGAACTGGAGCTATGAGACTGGCAGAATTATGGTTGTGCAAGCTGAATGTTGCCTCCCTGCATTTAGTGCAATATAACGTGATCTTATGCTTTCAGTTTTCCTATAGTTTATCCTGCCACATTTAACTTCCATAATCTCAATGTCATTTCCTGAAAATACTTCATATAGATTCTTCCTGTGACAAGTGGGCAGCAGCCTTTTGCCTCATACCAAAGCCAAGTACATTTGAGACTGAGAAAAAGAGTATATAGTAATTAAAGTCCAACATAAACTGTGGCAGCCCCTAAATTTTCACTGTGATCTTTAGATCATGATAGTGGTATTTTGATTTATTCAGGGTGTGTAACTCCCACATTTAAAAAACAGGCCCATTGTACAATATACTGATACAGTTGTCCATCACGAGAGGGAAATTTTGAATCTCCTGCACAACCTTTCTCTGCACTAATAACGTGGTTGACAGCAACAGTAGATTTTTTTCAGTTGAGTCAACAGTCTTGGATGAGGTATAATTCACCAGTGAGCTTCAGATGCTTGTTGAGATGCAGGAGATGCATGTTTTTCTACTCAGAACTTTGTGGGGACTCTTATTTTAGAGGATACAGAAACTGCTGCCAGTTTGTTTTCTGTGCTTTCAGAGTGCTTTGTCCCTTCCTCCATTTCTGATCTTAATTCTCTGTCCAGGCTCATCTGTCCCCTCCTCCATGTCCACCCCAGCTTTAATTTTTTCTCAACCATCTCCTTCCATTCCAAGTCTTCTCAGCCTGGGAGCTGGCTTTCAGACAAGCGCCCCAAATTGTCATTTCTGCTCTGTTCTCCTGTAATGAATCCCCTTTCTCATCATGTAGTCAGTCAGTCCCTATCTTCAGTCTTTTTCATGTTGCTCTACTTCAGTTTGTTTACTTCCACTCTCACCGTGCTTGCACAGAAGGTTTCCCAGTTTTCTTGTACTGTCAGTCACAGTATTTTTTTTCCCTTCCATCTATTTCCAATCTCATCACATTCCTTTTCCTAGTTCCCAGTCCTGGTATTTTTCCTCTTTGTATTTTAATCAGTTTTGTTTCCTTTCTGGCTTAGATGCCATTAAGGTGGGATCAGGGGGCCTCTGTCCCAAGTCTGCTTTCTTACTCGCTCAGGACAATCTGAGAGCAGTAAGTTCATTGAAACTTTGTCTTGGCTAACATGACCTTGACTTGGAAGGAGCAACTTCTTTTTCTTTTCAGTAGACAATTGATCAAAAGTAGTATTGTCAGAAGTTTCAGACATTTTTTCATGCATAATCCAGAGCTGTGCTTCATGTTTTATTGCATAAAAGTGACTTTCTTTTTAAATCTGTAGCTTACTTTTATTTAATGTAAGTCCATCTGCAATTATTTTATTTTTTTTATGATGAGCCTGAAGGGGAATGGATAGACTAAGAAAGATAGTTATTTAATTTCTTTGTTTTAAAATGTACATTAAGTTTTAAATTATCAGGCATTGCTGAGTCTTATAAAATTGGAAGCTACGAACAAAACCAGGATTAGTAATACAGTGTTTGGCATCAACTGTTGTATGTCCTGCCTCCTTGGATGCTTGATTTCTCATCCTTAATGCTGAAGTAATACTGGATTTGTAAATGGAATAGCTTACAATTTGTGTACTTATTTCAAAAGTGTTTATTTTTTTTCTCTCCAAAGTTAGTCTGATGATCTAGATAGCAAGTTTCCTAAGCACATGAGTACTAGTGGAGTTCCAGTGTACAACTGAGAATTATTTCTTGCAGTAGGATAATAACTTTCACGTCAGAGCTCTGTCAGTCGTAGTGAGTGTCTGTGTGGGATCAGGTATTAGTGACATTGTTCACACCTTGCATTTTTCATCATGGCAGAGACATAGGAATTGTGAAATTATAGGTCTTGATTTTAGTACTGATTCATCCTCTGTCTTCCTCCCCAATAAATTCCATTATAGTGAATAATGAAGTAATTTAGGTGGTAATTTTTATTGATGTATATTTAAAAAAAAAAAAAGAGTAGCACATCAGACTAATGGCATTAAGTCCCCTGCAAACTGTTATTTGAGATGTAAATTGTATTTGTGACTTACTGTTTAATTATTTCAACTTGCAATGTGCTTTTCCCTTTCAATTGACAAATAGATCAGGGTTTCCAAGGACAGTTTGGTAAAATGAACCCTCCTTCTGTCCCTTGGGACCATGGGACCCCTACCCATTTTCCTCTCCTCCGAGGAGCGTGGCCTTACAATATGCCTCAGAACTACATGCAGCAGGGAAATGCCAGCTATCCACCGAACAAACCTTTCTACCCTCAAGGTACTAGAACTAGTATATGAATCAACAGCTCATGCAACATGTCTCTTTACTGTCTCAAAGGCTTTAAAAGCCAAGGAATCATGTTTTTCTTGTTAGGCTCCCTGGAACAGTAATGAATCCAAGAGTCAAATCAACGCTTTGGCTTCCTCTTGTGGATGGCTGAATGTTTTTGTGGGAGGGAAGGGATTAAATCAAATTCTGAAATCTCAGCCAATTTGCAGTCTGTTGCATTTTTAGGCTCTTTCTCCTTCACTGCTGCTGTCTCGCTGTAGAGCCACCTCTGCTTCCATAGAGGTTAAGATATTTTGCCCATGAGTGTGTTTAAGAATTTGAAGACATTTTTGTCCTAATGGATTTTATTTGGCATTTGTGCCTTGCTTTGTGGAATGACCTAAATATATAAAAACTTAGAAGAACATGGAATAAGTCAGTTTGGAAGGGGCCTTTGGAAGTTAACTAGTCCAAGCAGCACTAACCTCAAAGTTACATCAAGTTCAGTTATTCAGATACTTAGGAGTGACTTTATCTCAGCTCTTTCTGATGCTAGTGAGTGGTAGAGGTGTTCAGCATCTGGCAGGATTGGGGAAGGCTGTAGGAAAAAGACCTTTGGCTCCACTAAGAGAGAAACTATGCCCAAATTTTACTCAGAGGTTTTGCAGTTACCACGTTGCTGGGTCACCTAGTGTGAAATGAGAGATACTGGCACCAAATCCTTACTGCAAAATCCAAGCTATTGGCTGTAGCAAGGTTTCCAAGCGAGACCTGTGTTTTAAAATGCTGAAATGACTTCTGCTAAGTAACTAAAGTAATGGAACAAAATGGTGCGTTGAGGATTCTGAGGGAATTTTGGAGATAGGATTAGAGCAATATTGTGTTGTCCCATGAAATGGGTTAGTTGTCCAGACAGCTTTTGTGCCAGTCTAGTAAATGGCTTTATTTCTAAGTAAGACTGATACACTGAATATAGCCAAGCACTGTTAAATGATTTCATTTGCTGAAGTAATTGTAATCCATTTTCTTTTAGCTGGTCCACTGATGCAGAGTAACCAGCGGTTCTCGCTTCTGTCTCAAGGACACCCGCACTTGAATCTGAATTACATTCAACAGAAAAAGTGAAATTTAATGGAATTGGGGGTGGGGGTGGGTGGGGGGAGGGCAGGAAAAAAGAATTCAGGTTCTGATTTAAAATCTTAATGCAACATGTTTAGATACAAGATTATTTAAGACTGTTTTTAAACTGTATCATTTGTACATAGATATTGAACTATAGTTTTTACTAGTATCACAGAACTGAGTGATACAAATTTCATCTATTTTATTACCCTATTTTTAAGGGGTATTGTGTTTTGTTTTATCTTGATAAACTGTAAAGAGAGAGCATTTTTAAAATTAAGTTCTTTATTTTCTATTAGCTGTATTCATACTTTGGTTGCTTCAGACTTTATATATATTGTTCTAAAAAAAAAAAATAAAATTAGAAGGGGATTTCATGTGTTTAAAAATTTGTCACTTCTATTCTTTACGGAACTATGTAGTGCCAAAAAACTTTTTAAAAGAAAAATAAAACTGCAAAAAAAGGACATAAGACTTTTTCCTCTTCCCTATTTGCATGCATGCTTGCATTTAACTGTAATTAGGAAACCAGAGTAATAAAAATGGCTTTAATTTAGTTATCTTAAAGAGATGAGCACTGATTAATAAGTCATACAACCAGTATACCTGTGGTGGTCACAACATGTTTTTCTTGTGAAATACTTCATCTGGGGGAGAAGTCCCCCTGCTTTCCTGTTCAGAAACCTTACAAAAGAATATGAAAACACACTAGAAAAATTAGGCTGTATTATGAAGTCATTTCAAAGATGATATTCCCTAAATTCACTTGGCATACTACTTTTTGTGTTGTCACAAGGATATGTAAGCCCTAAATGCAGTGTTCAGTTGAACCTGTCAGCCCCTGTGCCTGAAGCAAGAATTCAGCAATATATATGAATAAAGGGATGGTACACAACTGCTTTCCTGTGCTATATAATTAAATGTACTAAGATGAGAACTGTAACTTGACTAAGAGCTTAATTATTCTTAATTTGAAAACCAGGGACTTGTGGGTAAACCAACTTCATTCAGAGAAGGTATGTTTAACAGAGAAGGGATCCTGAATTGTCATATTCTGTCCCCAGTCACAGGTGGGCCACAAATGATGCTCAAAGTGGTGGTTTAATGTTAAAATATACTGAATAATTTCTTGTCTAAAAAGAATTACTTGAAGCTCCTAAACTATCCACTAGTAACATCAGAAGATGCCTATCATTAGAATTAAGGATGATTCTTACAAAGGAACCAGTAATAATAGTGTGTTGGAGAGTTGTTTTAAGTTAGCTCTTGTTTCTAGTAAACACAGTGGATTATGACAGTCTAAACTTCCTTTACTGAAAGACAGTTCAGGTGGATAGCTCTTCTGTGTTTGTAACTCAAACGTATTCTCCAGTTTGGCAACTGAGTGCAGGGGCTGTTTGTGAGAATAATGCCCTGATTTGAGAATGAAGCCAGCTTCCCCTGGGGGACATCTGAACGATGTGTTACGAACAAAACAGCAAGGAGCCTTTAAAGACAAACCCCCTCTTTTTTTTCTTTATTGCTCTTCACTAGTTTTTACAGGCCTTGAGAAAAACAATTTAAAAACAACCCTCAAATTCTATCACAAGGATGAGTAAATAACTACATAAAAAGTATCCTTAGCTTTCTTTTAAGTAAAAAACAAAACAAGACTTGTACAAGAAGAGAAGGATTAAAGAAATGGACTGCTAAAGCAGCCAGTATGTGTCCATCTGTCCCATAAAGCAAAGGGGACAGTGTTAGACTGCAGTTCAAGGTCCTTAAACTGTGTGCTGGATTTCCTTTGTTATTCATTCCCCCGGCGACTCTTCTTATGACTTTTCTTAGATCTGAAACAGAAGAAAACCAAAACCACACCATATGGCAAAGTACTGGTAATTGTTTTGAAAGAACAAGGTGATTATTGCACTAAGTGGTGTTTTCTATGGTGAATATGAAATATTTTATTTCCAACATTGTAAGAAGACAGTCAGTCCCCAAGATTAAATGACAAAGAGCTCCTACAGCAGTAGACACCCTTAAGAAACAGTCCAAGCCTTTACCTTTCAGGGGATTTGGAATGACTTCTGTGTCTGTGACTACGATGATGCCCTGTGAGATGAAAAGGTAACAGTTACTTCCACAGGCCAGGGAATTCTTTTTTGTTTTGCTAATGCAATCTGCTTGACTGAGCATCCTAGATAATGCCAGAACAAACCAGCCTTAATTAGGCACTCAAATTAACCTCCTCCTGGCAGATATTTGAAAAACATACTCAAGGCAATTCTGCATGTATCAAAGTTCTCCAGCTGTGTTTTCATACAACTGGCAGTTTCATGAGTCAGTTTAAGTACCTATGCTACCTTCCTGTTACTGTGGCACAGATTTTTCTAGCAGTGGAAGTTCTGCTGATAAAGACTTGGCCAGAGTAACTCTGTAAATGACAACACTACCTGGAGATTTAGATCTTGATCTGTGTCGCCTCTCCCTGGATCTGCTCCGGTGTCGTCTTGGGCTTTTGCTGCGATGCCTCTCCCGGCGTGGTGATGGACTGAGAGAATGGAAGCTTTTAAGATAGCCATACTAACAATGCACATATTCTGAGATTAAATAATAGAATAAAATACTACCTTCGTCTCTTTGGAGAACGGCTTCGCCTGTAATGGGGGGAGAAAAGAAAAAGTCACTAAAAACTATTAGCAGAAACAGTTGTTTAATTTCCTATTTTCTTCGGCAACAGCACCAGGGCTTCCCTTGCACTCCACCGTGTCCCCAGGTAGTGTGTGTTTGACCTGCTCCACAACAGGCACTATGTGTCTCTGGACTGGCTGATACAGGAAGTGATGAGCTTTTCCTGGCTTATTATCAGTAAGAACAAGTAGCAGGATTTTCACAGCAGCCTCTGGCTCCCATGGAAACAAAGCACTTGGTTCTCCTTCATATCCTGGCTGTAGTGTTAAAACTAGCTAGAGCTGGCCAGCAAGTTTGAGAGTTTCTGAGGGACTAGAAAAACAGGCAGAGTGTGGCTATGCACTGCAACTCCCTACTTTAGAGAGTGGCTAAAGGAATGAGGAGGCGTAAGGCATTCTGGTTGAATTGTCATCTTCACTTCTATGCTTTGCTCCAGCCATCTGCAGAACCACAGATAGAAACATTGCTCAAGAAGAGCCACCTCACCTTCTCGGGGACCTGCTTCGGCTGCGCCTGTATCGCACAGCTGGAGATCTGCGAGGTTTATCCAGGTCTCTGTAGCCTCTTCTGCGGTGGTCAGGAGAGGGTGCTCGTTCCAGCTGGAAACAATGGCAGGACAGGGTGAGAAGGTTCTGCAAGTCGTGTTTCATCAAGGATTTTCTTATCAGTAAAAATTTCTGAATAATTACTATAAATGACAAAAGTCATGCAACCAAGATTCCCCATTCTCTACTATTTCATGTTCAGAAGTGAGTGGTACTGCCCGAGTTTGCCAACTGGAAATTAAAATAGCCACCTCTCATACTGTTGATTCTTAAGTAGTACAGCAGAATTGACTATGATGGTGACCATAACTTGATGGAACCATCATCTCCTTTAGTTTCCCGTATGCAGAACAATTTATCTGAAATACATTTAACAGAGCAGGATTCTGATCTGTGGATTTCAGGAGACAGAAAAGCTTGACAAACACAGAGCACTTAAGAACTGCTTCAGGGTCTAACAAGTTCTCACAAGCAGCTTATAGAAAATAGGTGAAGGGAGGAGATCATTGCAAGAAGCCTCCTGGTGCCTCCCTTCAAATGCTCCTGGTTCAGCACCAGCTTTAACTATCCAAAATAGTTCACCAACCTTTTCATCTTCTTCTTCCTCCTCTTCACTAGATTCTACATCATCCATGTCTTCTTCCAGAGCACTAACACGAGGCTCGAGTTGCTCAGCTTCTTCAAGAACATACCGTTTCTAGGAGAAATTACAACTTTATCTTTTGTAACCCAATAAGAAGAGATACTTAAGGAGGCACCTCGTGTGCCAGGAGGGCCTGTAGCAAAGCTTGATAGGACAAGTCTTAGCCAATACACATCTACAGGGTTTGATGCAGTTAAGAATTCCAAAGCCATCTACTTTTCCAGACCTGTAATCGAGGCAGGATGATATCGCATACGCGTTCCTCGTGGAGCAGTTCATCAATGAATTCATCCACGTGCATCAGTTCAAATTCTGTGGGGGATGAAAAATTGCATTTAAAAGACAAGATTAACACCAATGGCTAAAGGAAAGGTGAAACTCTTCAGACAATTTATGTCAAGTGAGCTATACAAACAACAGTTCTAAAATCAATTCTGAAGGATGGTGAAAACCATTAGGCTTATCTTCCATAAAAGAAATTACTGCACAGCTAAGATCAGCAGATTCACAGTGCTTAAACCAGCACTCAAACAACGTTTCTTTGGTATTTATGGAGTTGTTCCAGGGCCCAAGAGAAAACACAAGCTCTTAGGTAAAGCAAAATAACCAAGGCAGTTCTCATTTGTACAAGTCTGCAAGACCAGCAAGAGAGTATCCAAAGGATGAATAACTAAAAGTAAGGCTTCAAAAAGATGGTTATAATAATTCTCTAAGCTTATCTTACCAATTAGGATACTTTTATTTAATATGATACAGTTTTTTTAACAAAAATTAATTTGTGAGGTACTAAGAAACCACGACCAATTAGAAGTGCTTACCCCCGTTTCTGTTCTGGCTCTTTATTTTCCGATAGTCGTTGTACAGGGGTTCAAGGTACTTGTAGCAGTCAATGGCAGTGCCTGTCAATCTCATGTACAATGCACCGAGCATTCGGACATACCTGGAAAGTAAACCCTGTCATGTATCTGACCTTTTGATAAAAAGGCTTTTCCCTCTCGTTTCTGAGGAAAACAGAGTAACCAACCATTTAGATTTCCTCCTTCAAGTACTCAAGTGAACACAGATTATCTCTCGCAGAGGCAAAAGAAATAGTAAGGATGAAGCAGATGAATACGGGTCCCTTAACGGACCTTCAGGCAGAGATGTACTGAGAGAAGCCACTCCAAACGCCCAAGGGACAAGAAGAGCAGCCTTCAAAGCAAGAAGCGGGACATGCTTTTGAGCAAGCAGAGTTTATTGGGGCACACTAAAAGCTAAACCCTGCCGTGAGTTTTCCCGGGCTGTTTTTGACAGATTCATTCAGTAAACCAACCAGAAGAGCCAACCAAGCGACCAACTTACTTGAAGTCCTCGTTTTTTATGAACTCCACGATGATGTCCTTTTCGGGCTGGATCTGCAGCATCTTCAGCGTCAGGCACAAAAAGGGGGTGGGCTTAATGTTCCCGCCGTAAACGCCCCCCACGTACTTCAGCTCCATGGCCTTGTCCACCACCAGCTCGGCTGGGAGAGGGACGGGCCGTCAGCGCGGGCTCCTCACCGAGCTCCCCGCCGAGCCCCGTCCCGCCCCAGCCCGCCCCGCCGTACCCGTCAGGCCGAAGCATTCCTCCTTCCAGTACTTGGACTCGTAGATGCGGGTGCGGATGATCTTCTCCACCAGGTACTGCGGGTTGGTGCCGTGGATGCTGTGCGCGTCCTTCACCGTCCGGTTCGCCATGGCCGCCCCTGGACAGCTCCCCTCAGCTCCGCCGCGGAGTGGGCCGGGCCCTCCCGCTCCGCTTCCGTGACGGGCAGCGCCAGCTTCCGCTTCCGGGACGCCGGAACCCGCCCCCGGCCGCCATCTTATCTTCGGGCTATAACATCGCTTCCGGGCCGCGGCTTCGGGCCGCCAGGCACAAACATGGCGCGGCCCCTTCCCGCCTCCTCCGCTCCGTGTGTGCGCGCGCAGGGCCCCAGGGGCGGGGCTGCAGGCGAAGACTGGCGCGAAATTCTATCCCGCTTGTGGCCGGAGCTCGAGCTGCCGCCGCTCGCGAGGGCCCCTGAGGCGCCGAGTGCGGTGAGTGGGTCTCGGCCCTGGACCGTGAGGGGGGCGGGCGGGTTAGCGGCGCTGGGAGGGTGGTGGAGCTCCCGGTGTCTCTCCGGGGACCCGACCCGGCGGCGCGAACGGCCTCTTCGGACGCCATGGCCCCTCAGGCCGCCTGCGAAGCGGGCAGGAGCCCGCGGCGGGGAGGGGAGTGGGGTGAGCGGCGGGGAAACAGCACTGCGGCCCAGGGGGGTGGGGTTCCTGAGCCCTGCCGCCTGTTTCCGGAGGGAAAGTTGTTACTTGGGGATAAACAAGATAAAATAAAAAACCCCAAGCAAACAAAAACCCAGAGCGAAAGGGCCTCCTCGGGCCGCAGCGCAGCCAGTAAAGAGGCGGGCGGTGGGCCCGGGGCTAGATCCGCCAGTACCGAGGGAATGGCCTGTTCGTCGCGTGTGTTCCTCCGGCGCTGGACGCGAGGAAAGGGTTTGAAGAACAATCCCCCGCTACACTGCCCTTTTTCCTCCTCCTCCTCCAGGGAGAGGCGGCTGGGGGCTCTGGGGAAGGCGGCTTTTCTCAGCCCCCCGGGGTGTGCCGCGTTCTTCGGACAACTCTGAGAGCAGTGATGGCGTTTCTTTCTATCTGGCCATCCCGAGTCTCTGCTTCTATTTCTGAATAAGAATAATAAGTTGTTTGGTTATTTGTTTTAGCTTTTCCTCTGAAATCATGAACACCCAGCAGCAAAGCAGAGTTACCTACTCCTGGTACGGAAAACCCATGAACTCGGACAGAAAACTGAGGACTTTACAGTACAAGTAAATAAAGTTTATTTCTGGCTTGCTCGGGGAAACTTAATGAAGGTTTATTTGTCTTACTGACATCATTTAGGTAAATGTGGCACTCGGTGAGAACACGAGTGAGGTTTTGAGCATTGTGTTGTGGTACTGTATGTCTATAAGAAAAAAAGCTGTCACAAAGGTCTTGAATTCTAAATTATATAATGCATGAACAAAAGCATTTAAATCTGTGAATGTGTTAACTCTCACATGAAAGCTTTTAATCAGGAAACTAAACTGTGAGCTTTGCAGGAGGGGGCATAACTAGCCATAAAATTGACAGGCCGTGAGCTTTGATGATAGGGGGATTACAAAGAATATGAAATGCTGTTAATTTGCCTCTGTGTGTCCATTTCCCAGGGGAATCCTTATTGCATCAGAAAGATCAGAAACCTGTGTGCAACTTGGCGACTATATTTTAGTAGAAGGGGAGAATGCAGATCAGCCTTTTGTGGCACAACTTCTGGATTTATATGAAGATGGTAAGAGAAATAAAAAAAATACTTTCTCTTTGAGAAATCTTAAAACATTTTAAAGTTACTTATTTCGTGGGGATTTAATTAACATTAACACTATGTCACTGGCCTATTTTGTGAAGCAAATTGGGTTTTGGTAATCACTGCATCTATATTCACGTGCTCCCCAAATATTTGGGGCTGATGGCTAATTGCAGCATCATTTGATAGATAAAAAGAGATTTTAGATGTTACATTCTTACAATATTTTGCTTAGTTGACTAATTTAAAATAAATGGTCCTTGGGGAAGATGGTGAGAGCTTGTGCTTCATTTAGAGATTGGGGGATCCAAATGCAGCAAAAGAACTGCAGCCCTGGAACTTGCATCTTATTAGACATCAGGTAATTTAGCAATAAATGGAGTTCATTACTTCTGTCCCCTGTAGAACTACTTGTTTATAGGCAGAGGTAGATATGAAAAGATGAATCATGGAAGGGGAGTGATACAAAGACTATGAGGCTGAATTAGAAACTATTCATTATGTATGCCTAATTTTTTAAACAGCTTTCGTTGTTTTGGTCCATCATCGTAATGTTTTGAGTTGTGGTTTGTTTTTTTAGCTTCTTTATGTTTTTTGAATGTAAATATGTATCACTCCAGCCCATTTATTGTAACATAACTGGATTATTTTCGAGCTGGAATGAAACCCGTGAAACTTACTCAAAACCAAGATTTTCCTTTTGTTATGTATCTTTGACAGATTTGTTAAAGATATGTGGCTTTGTTTTCTTTCAAAGATTAATAGCTAAAAATGTAGAGTGTCATTTAATATTAAATTGTAATATGTTCCAAATGTGTCTTTTAACTCTCTCCATAAGCTGTAGCATTTATTCAGAGTTTCTCTTGGATGTTTCAACAGAGGATTCTCTGGTTTATTAGGCAGTGAATAAGTGTGTTTTTGGCTTAGTTCTAAA
This sequence comes from Actenoides lindsayi, assembly GCA_025331215.1. Taxonomy (NCBI): domain Eukaryota; kingdom Metazoa; phylum Chordata; class Aves; order Coraciiformes; family Alcedinidae; genus Actenoides; species Actenoides lindsayi. The sequence continues at coordinate 53,472 of WTSP01026362.1, forward strand.
TGAACATTGACGTTACAAATAAGGTTCTGAAGTTTCTCAGTTCTCCTTTTTATGTTGCTGCTTTTGTTTTGCGGGTTTCAATTAGCTCATCTGTGCAAATAAGGAACCTCTTAGTCTGTGACAGTGAACTGGTGGTCTGCAGCTGGTGTCCAGGTATCTGGTGACTGAGACCCTATGTAGGTGTTGTCTTAGTCCTTCAAAGTCTCAACTCAAACATTTTTATTTAATTTAGAAAAAGAGAATTGTAATCTCTTATCAGATGCCTTCTCAGCTGGGTCCAGGGAGGATTTCTCTCCCTGATGTCATTTGAGTTAAAGTCATCGAGGTCTGGTGTTAACTATTTGAATACAGTAGAATTCTGTGTGTTCACTGACTCTTTTTGTTGTTACAGGTGCTCAGCAGAAACATGCCATTGTGCAGTGGTTCTCCCACATTATAGAGATACCTCGGAATAAATGGAAACTGCTTAAAAGAGAGATTTCTCCCCAAGAGGTGTTTTTTGATCAAGTTTCTGGCTATGACACAGATATAGCTGTGGAGACTATTATTAAAAGTGTCATGGTATGTACTGCAACACCTCTGCATGCAGAGGGAAGAACAAAACAGGAACGATTTGAAAAGCATAAGAGAACAGTGCAGCTACTGTATTCCCTCTGAAACCAAACATGTGATGTGTGTTAATGCAGTTAAGGTGGTGTGGTTGAAAACGATATTCTCTTTTCCATCCCAAAAAGACTTTGGTTGTTGGCAGTCAGCTCATTTAGAGGCTTGTGTGGAAAGAAGTAGTGTGAATGGGAGTCCTGTAGTGCAGTAAACTGAAGCTGGTGTAAATGTTGCCAAAGGTGTTGCCCTCTATAAGGAAGGATTGCATGAGTTCCAATGTCATCTGCAAATAGAACATAGTTGAATGCTCAGTCAACAGTAAATGTTAAGATGTGTGTTTTGGTATTTTCTGTTTTTACAGGTAATACCACTACACCCAGAGGAGGAGCTACCTGTTACATTAAACAAGGAACAAACTTTCTATGTGAAACAGTCTTGGGATGGGAAATGTTTTAAGGCTTTGTCCCCTGACACGTTCTCTAAGCTGAAGAAAGCTAACAAGAAAAGTGGTGGCTTCCTGAACTCTTCCAACTCATTTATTCCTTTGGATACCATGTCCCCCCTGAAAAAAGAGACAGAATGTGGTGTTTGGAGTGCCACAAAACCAAAAAATGTTGAGTTGGGAATAGAATCAAAACATTCTGCTTCCAAGTCCTCCCTTGCTAAGGAGAGACATTCACAAAGAGTGGCTAATGGCATCAAAACTCCAACAGCGAGGAAGAAGTTACAGTTAAACAGTATGTATATGGCAATATTCTGTCCATGTAGTAGTTTTGCATGTAATGTGTTTTGAGCCTCTTCATTTTGAGTAGTTCAAACAATGGTAATGTTCAACATCAGTATTTTTAGCTCCTTTATGTAGGCTTTGGGATTAGCCCAAGCCTTTTGGGCACCTCAGTTGTTTGTCTTATGTCTGTTATTTCAAGCAACGGTGCTCCTTGCACCCAATGGCTGTTGCAAATATTTTATGTGTAACTGGTCAGTCTAAGTTAAAGTGCTTGTTGGCTGGAATGCTGCCAATCACCTTAACCTCAGAACACCTCACTTTCTTCATTCTTCTGACAATGGTGCTCTAGAATGTTTCCATGGGGCTGGTTGATTAAGCACATTTGATCCTGTGTAGCGTGCCGTATTTTCAAACTGGAGCATGAGTAAAGTTGTAAGTGATGGAGGAGGGTTAGAAAACATAAAAAAATCAGTTTGTATTCCATAGAGTCATCATGTTAGAGGAAATGTATGCCTTCTGTAGCTATTCAGTTCCTTGTTCCTGGAGTGTAATGCCTTCCCTTGTCATTTAAAGACAGACACTGAGCCAGTCATACAACATCTTCTGGAAGTTAACCAAGCCAGCCATATTAAAGCCTGACAAAAGATCGTTTTGCTCTCGATTCCTAGGTCCCACAAGATCTAAAGGCAAGCTCCTGGGATGTGAAGTTTTGGAACTTTTGGATGATGACTGTGACACTGTAGACCTGTTGAGACCATCAGCTGCTAAAAGAAAAGTGCAATTCAGTGGTGTTTTAGGGTCACCGCCAAAAATACCTTGTGCCGCTGATAAGTCCAAGTCATTGTTTGATATGTTGGAGGATGGTCAGAAGTTTAGTGACACAATACGATTATCCCCCTACAGAAAAGTCAAAGACTCTAATGAGAAAGCCAAGAATCTTAATGACAAAGATGACACTATATTGTAAGTCATAACCTTTTCATAATGATTTTATATGGGATTTCTTTGTGTGTGTAGCTCTCTTAAAGCACGTTTTTGTAGGACTTCTGGAGGGAAAAGCAGGTGAAGTCTCTGTGTATGCCACGTTTTGCCTGTTGAGATTACTGATAGAAAAGGGGGGCATAGTCTCGGTAGTTACAAGTGCACTGTAGTGAGGAAATTTCTAGAAACACCTCTAGAAATTACTTCAGTTATTTGGAGGTGGGGAGATCATACGAGGAGTTGACTTTAAAGATGGACACGAACAGTTTGTGGTTACAAGAGCAGAGAAAAGAGGTTGGAAATGAGACCAGCAGGGTGATACAAAAGGGCATTGAAGACACATAGATCATTATGGCTTCTACTCATCAGCGAGGATAAAAATCTGCTTCCCTGCAGTCACTGTACATCACACAGGCTCAAAATGTGCTCTACTTCTGACAACTATTGAGATAAGCTGAACTATAGAAAGGGATGCTGTTGGCTGTGTGAGAGTTCTCATGACCATTGTATGTATACTTTCATGATCTTTTTTATGTAGAAAAGAAATCCAAACTCAAGAAGCAGTATTGTTAGTCTTCATGCAGCCTTTAAGAATGGCATTACGCTGGGGCAGGAGGAAAATGGATCAGATTTTCTTGTATAAAATACTGCAAGAAGCCAAAAACCAGTTATGTGCCTCCTTTCAGAGTAAAGATGTGGGTGCAACACTTGTTGGGGTTTATTTTTTCTTTTTTCTTGGCAAAGATACTGAAGAGAGAGTGTAGAAGAGTAGAAATCTTGCTGCCAGTATCCAAGCCATAGCCAATCTGTACATACCTGTAAACAAGAATTCCTGCTGGATTGACAGCCGTAAAAATCGAGCCTGAAATTTGAAAAGCCTTCTCTCCATCTTCCTAAGTGTGATGTAAATAATAAATGCAAATAGCTTTGTGTTCTTTCTTTACAGTTTAATTGGGCATCAGAAACAGGACACTCAGAGCCCTGTGGTGACCCCTCGTTCTCGGAGGTTATGCGCACAGAAAACAAGTGCTCGCATTGCAGAGCAAGTCAGGTACATTTTTGCATCTCTGTCTTAATCAGATTGCTGTTATAGCTTGAAGCCTTGACAGTTTGTCTAGCTTAATATTGAAATGCAGATGGTTCTAAAAGCACAGCTTAACTGAAGCAGGAGTGAAAACTCTCATGTTCAGAAACACAAAGCCAACTCATGGTGTTCATCAAAAAACTGACTTCCTTTAAACCAGTCCATTAAATAGCCATGGAAAACTTGCAGCTTGTTTGGAAAACAGGTTGGCTTGCTGATTGCAATTAGCTGCAGAAAAAGCTGAAAATGTACAAAAGATTCTGGTGTGTAGAGTTGTCTGTATTTTTAAAAAACTCATGTAATTTCTATTCCTCCTAGCATATTAAATGCACTAGACTTGAACCAGGAAGACGATTTTTTGTCTGCCTCGGACAGCTCATACTGCTCAAGTAGTGATGAAGAGGAGGATGATGTGGTCTGTACACCAAAAAAGAAAACTACATCAAACAGAACATTCAGCACCCCAAAATCTTCAAGAAAGTCTTCAATTCACACTCCTGCAAAGACCCCAAAGAAAACTGTAAGGTTCCATATTACAGAGTTGGGTTTATTATCTGAGGCAATTCTTAGACTACTTGATGCCTGTATGCCATGGTTAAGTAACTGAACCCCTTAGCTTTTCATGAAACGTTGTCATGGCATTCACAATATGCCAGTGTTGTATATATTTGCATACACTCATATCAAAAATTGTATGAATCAAGACAATATTGATCAGAAAACTCTGGCCTAAAGAGGGAAAATGTTGGATTGGGCTGGAGCCAAACAAACATGAATCCGTGTGTGGACACTATTTTTACTTTGATTGTAAGCTGCACACTGAGACATTTTAGTTCTACTTCTGTACAGTTTTTATTGAGAGCAGTGTATATTTAATAGCAGAAAGCCATAAGACCAACTTGATGATTAGCAGTAGAGCTGTCCTGATTCTTGAAAGCTTCCCAGTGTGCAGATGGTTACCAACACAGAAGGAATGCTCTACAGCGTTCATGGCCACACCAAAGAGTGTGGCCAGCTGTTTCTGATAGTGTCCCAGCTGCTGATGGAGATGGGATACCAGACTACATGCACCTTAGGCCTGACTCATTAACTGTGCAGCACCACAGACAGATATGTGATGTCAGTGGCTACTTTTTATTCCATGTTTATGAAATGTCTAACAGAAAACCTGGTGTAACTACAACTTGCAAGTGCAACAAAGAATACTTAAGATATTGTATGGCTTTTTTGTTTGGACAATGAAATTCTGGTAAATCAATTTCTACTTGCTTGATGTTTCTTAAGAACCAGATAAGTTTGTAACAGAATTTCAGAAAAGCATTAACAATTTAAAAATTCTTGAGACAGTTAAGTGTAATTATCTTTGTCACCACCCCCTTTCCAGTTTCTTTTTTCCCTTAGGAACAAAAGACCATGAGGCTTGTTTAGTGTAAAGACTTTCTCTGTTCATCATCTCCTCTGACATCCCTGGGTAGCCTTTGTGCATAAGTAATTGGTTGGGGAAACTTCTAGGGATGATCTGTCGCTAGTAGAAATTTTTGTATGCAGCAAATTTGTTTGAGGTTGTAACTTCTTTTTTTTCTGTAGCCATTACCAGTAACACCCAAGACACCCCGGAATGCAACTCCTGAAATTCCCAGGCGCAGCCATGCAACGCAGAAACCAGCCAGTGTGCTAGAAGAAGCCAGATTAAGGTAATATGTGCTCAAGGGAGGAAATGAGCTTTTTGCATCAGGTATACAGAGCAGTAGGCTATGTTGAAATAGGGAAATGTCATCTCTTATCAAATTTCATCAATATGGTAAAATGTGTGGTTTTGACACCAGAAGAGCATTTATGAATTTACAGTACTAGTTTTACAAATACTAAGAGTATTTACAATAATACTTTCACAATTTTCAAATTATTATAACCAATCCATGCAAAGTTCTTCAGAATTGGGTATGTCTTTATTCTGTGCAACATGAGAAAAACAAAGATGCACTCTTACTAGCTTTAAATTGTAAAGGTTTGTAAAGCTTTACAGCTGTTATAGATCTTCCCAGTGGGGGAAAAAAAATAATACTTTCTGGACTGACTGCTTAGGGTTTTTTTCAGTTTCCTGTAAGCAGTCTCCCCTGTTTTATCCTATCACTACACTGACTTCCAATTTTTTTGTGAATTGAAACAGCTAGATCCTTATTGCTGCATATTCATAGTGTTTGTTTATGAAGATGACTCTTTATCCCTCTTAAAACTTAAAACTTAAAAGCACATATAGAGAGATTATGCTATTTCTTTTGGGATACTTGACATTGGTGTTCAGACCTAAAGTAGGTAACAGCAATTTGAAAAACTACACGCATTTGAAATGTGCAGCATCCAGCTCTTTGTTTTCCTCAGTAGGCACTTCAGGTAGAACTGTGAAAATGTAAACTTTGCACCTCCTATTTCAGTTTTCTTTTTCTTTTTTAATCAAAAGGCTGCATGTTTCTGCTATCCCAGAATCTCTGCCTTGTCGTGAGGAAGAATTCCAGGATATCTATAACTTTGTGGAAAGCAAACTTATTGATGGCACAGGAGGGTGAGTTTCTCGGTGAGACTGTAACCGAGATCACATCTACTCATGTCACGTTAGCAATCAGACAATCAACCCTACTTTTGTTTATCATCACTTGGCTGCATTACATTTCCTGGTTGAATTTTCCTGGCATTTTTCTTACTTTAAAAGGATTATGCTTAGAAATAGTGTGGGCTCCTTTATTGTACAGAATCAAATTAAAAACCAAAATACAACTATTCGATTTTAGATATCAAAGAAACCATTAAAAAAAGTAACTTACATCTGTGATGTATTTTAGGTTGATAATTGCTTCAGTAATAATAAAAATCCTCATGATCCTACAATATGTTGTGTCCCCATTTACAAATAAAGTAACTGAGATACAGGGAATTGCCTGAAGCCACAGAGGAGGTGGTCTCAGAGGCCAGGAACTCCAGCTCATTAATCCTAAGAGTGTTATCATTTTGCTTAGGATGCTACAAAGGTGTTCTCCTTTTGTAGGTGCATGTACATTTCTGGAGTGCCTGGAACAGGTAAAACTGCAACTGTTCATGAAGTAATTCGCTGTCTCCAGCAAGCTGCAGAAAATGACAACCTACCATCATTCCAGTTTGTAGAGATCAATGGCATGAAGCTGACTGACCCTCACCAGGCTTATGTGCAGATATTAGAGGTAAGTAAAGCCTCTTCAATCTCTCTCTGGTTTGAGAGAAGAGATCTTATGCTTTACCATCAGATCCTCAGTGTTACACTGCTCAAGGCACTTAACATAAGAATTAAGCTTCCGATTTCTAGCGTTTGAATGTGGTTAACCTGCAACGTTGTTTAATCCGCATCCAGTTACTGACAGGTCAGAAGGTGACAGCAGCCCATGCTGCAGTACTGTTGGCAAAACTGTTCAATACACCTGGACCAAAGAGGAAGACCACCGTGCTGATAGTGGATGAGGTGAGACAAAGAATCCTTCATTCTCTTTCTGTGAAGTATTGTAAGAAATTAGGTAGGTTTCAGAGGACAGAGAAAGACAAATTATATATGCTTAAGAATATATCATATGTGCTTTAAAAGGAATAGGCTTAAGAGAGAAGACAAATAGCTCCTTTTAGCCTTATTAGGAAACTTGATTTAAATGGGCAGGTATCCTGTTGCCATGTTATTCTCTGCCTTAGATTTTATGTTATTTTTATGTTTTGTTTTGATGCAAGTCATGGAATGAGTTTTTCAGTCAAGTCCTAAATACTGTCAAGTTCAACTGTATTTTGTCTGGAAGCTGTTGCTTTTTTTTCAGTGAGAAAAATCAGTGAAACAATTCATATTCAGTTTTAAAATTCCTTAAATGTGCTATGTTCAGTAATAAGCAAATGCACACTTACTGTTTTCTGTGAGCTAATTCAGGCTCTCATATGGAGGGTCTTTTCATCTTGTTAGATGCTGTATTAATATCACAGTAGTGTTTAAAAACTCCATCTGTTTAATCACTCTGCTGTGATTAATACTGTTCAAGCATCTAGTAGGACTGTGCTTTTCCAAAAGAGATTAGAACCCTAATTCAGAAAATGCAGTCCTATTAGTGGATGGATAAAGGAAGCACAACAGAGACAGCTTGTTCAACATCACATAAGAAGTCTTCTGTGGCAGAGCTCTGACCCTCATCAGGTGTTGGAAATAACAAAGCCATCCTTTTTCAGTCTAATTCTTCTGTTTCTGTCTCTGCAGCTTGATCTTCTGTGGACCCGGAAACAGAACGTGATGTACAATTTATTTGACTGGCCAACTCAGAAGCACTCCAAGTTAATCATCTTGGCCATTGCTAACACCATGGACTTGCCAGAAAGAATAATGATGAACAGAGTAGCTAGCAGGCTGGTATGTCGTAGCAGTTTTGTTGCTATGCTATAAAATGCTAACAGATTAAGTAATGTATGCAATCAAAAGTAGTCCAGGAGAAAGGTAGGATGGGTTACATTAGAGGTTAAACCACACTTTTATAATTCCCTCTCCAGAGGGCCAATAGTGAACATATAAATCTTAGCAAAGTGAGTTTAGGAGCCAGCTTGCTAATCCAATGTTATGCTGTGTAAGTACGCTATGTTCTGGTAAGAATGAATTAAGAATGCAGATGTCTTTTTAAACATATTAAGATCTGGATAATAAAATGCTGTGCTTCATAGTTAAGTTGTTTACTGTAGAGTTCAGAAGAATTCTCTTCTGTTTTGTCTTCCTCTTTCCCTTTTCATTCCACTCACCTGGTTACTTCTCCCTGTTTGCCATTATTGGCTGGCAGATTTTCTTTGTTGGATACCTTTGGACAGAAAGTTGGATGCACTCTACACCTGTATGGAGTATGTTTTCCTAGATCATGTCATCTATGCTGCTTTGAAAAGTGATTTGCAAAAACAGTGCTCTGTGCCTCCATCCTTCTGTGACTCATAGTTCCCCAGTGTGTGAACTGCGTTCCCCCACCCACTAAACCTGCAGATCAGCTGAGTCCATATAGTCACAAGAGAGAAGAATTTTGCATAAGAAATGCGAAATTCAGGCTGCCTGTAGAATATGAAAGGCAGTGCACCATCTATAACATAGATTGTCCTTCTTGTCTGAAAGCAGTTTTTATTGTCTTGAGCCAGAAGAGGGTTTTTCATTGTTGGCTGATTGCTATCGTGAAGTCAGTAGTATGACTGTACACATGTAGTGTGACTATACATGTATACAGATCTGCTAAAGGAGAGAGATTAACATTTTTTTCATAGCCTCTGCTATTACTGTATTAAAAAATAGTGTGAACAGTTGTAATCAAAAGATTTTCATATTAGGTGGGTCTAATTTGCTTACAGAATTCTGTAAGGGAAACTTGAATTCTAGTAGCAATAGCACTTGCTCCTCAGGCCTTTCAGTGGGGAGGTCCAACCAGTGGTCCTCACTTAGTCACAGTTTTGTGGATTTGCATATTTATTTCACAAATGTGGGGGGGGAAGAATTGATTAAAGCATATCACTTGGAGGAGGTTGTGAAAGAGAGATTGCTTCTATCAGAGAAAATAAAACTAACTAGACAGGCTATGCTCAAGCAGTTGAGAGTTTTCAGGTACTACAAATACCTCTCACTATATTGTGTTACTTACTGCAGGGCCTCACCAGAATGTCCTTTCAACCCTACACCTACAAACAGTTGCAGCAAATAATTTCATCCAGACTGAATGGGATGGAGGCATTTGAAGAGGATGCAATTCAGCTGGTTTCAAGAAAGGTAAGCACAGTACCTTTGTGTTGTGTGAGGTAAAGGGTGTGGGGGCAGGAGGAGGCAGTGGGGGTAAGTTTTTCTAACAGTAGTTAGACTTGGTTCTGTGGGGCAAGTGGGGCACAAACAGTGGATCCTACGTTCTCCTCTCTGTAAGGTATACAGGGTATTTTCACAGGAAACGTTGCTGAAGTGGTGTCCTCACTTCTTCCGCCTACTTTGAGAAGGCAGCAGTATATTCCAAGAGCTGGAGGCATGACAACAAGAGTTGTGATGATGCATAATTATAAGATGGTAGCTTTCTCCAGTGTTTGCCATAATGTGAGTCATTGGATGATCTTGAAAAAAACCAAAAAACTAGTATGCTAGTGGCAGTGGAAATATCCATATTAATTTTCTACCTCAAGATGTTTAAAGCCTTGGCATAATAAATAGTACCTGTTCTGTTGTCAGTCTTAATACTCAGTTGTACAAAAAATAAACAATGCACTAGATATCAGTAGCTTCTCAAATTAAGATGTACGCATTGTTCAATGTCTTATCTTAGCAATTACATGTTAAATAATCTATTGAAATTGTGAGAACATCTCTCAACCAGTGTACACTTAAACTTTTTCTGCTGAGCATCATTGTAGGATTATAGTGTTCATTAATGTCAAATGTAAATATAAGCATTTATTTTGTTATGAAGGAACCACCTTTTCCTAAGAATAATAGTGATGATTTTGCAGACCGAATAATCTGCAGTGTCTTTTTAGTATGATTTTTCTTCAGAAAAATCTAGAAAAATAAGTCACAATTAGATTTCATAGAAGAGTTTCTCATTTGTGGCTCCAACTGGGTTCTAGGGCTTTCATATGTGATCAGCATCTATTAGGGAAAACAGGCCAGTACTGTATCTAGTAAATGTTCGTATCTTTTATGAAAATTGTAAACCATAAGTGGGCTTTTAAGATTCTTTGAGATCTACTAAAAAATATTACTATACTCTTAAAATCTACTGAATGGAAAAACTGAGTAGGGTTTTGCCCCCTCCCTTTTTTTTTTTTTTCCTCCTCAGCCTCAACCTGGGTTGTCGTATGGTTTTTATTGATCGTATTTCTGAAAACTTTTAGTGTTGAACTCACAGTGAATTTCCTGCTCTTTTGAGTTTGGTTTTTTCAACCTCTAACTTTTGTAGTTCTAGAAAACAGTTCAGTCTTGAATTTGTGATGACCAGGTCAGGGGGAATGTGGGCGGGTTGCTTCTGTTGGTTTTGGTCAATAAGATTGCTACTTAAAAATCTAGAGTTCTAGTAGCATAGTTCACAGTAGCATTGCTCTCCTGTTTCGTGGTTAGGTGGGTATGTGTTAGTTCTTTTTTTCCCCCTATTGATTCTTGCCAAACTCTCTTCTCAACTTGTAAGACATGTTGCTCCCAACCTGTCATGTTTACTTTCAGGTCGCAGCGCTGTCTGGTGATGCAAGGCGCTGCCTTGATATCTGCAGAAGAGCCACTGAGATCTGTGAGTTTGCCAGCCAGAAGAGAACCCCTGAAATAGTGAGGATGTCCCACGTAGCAGAAGCGATAGAGGAAATGTTTTCATCACCGTATATAAATGCAATCAGGTAAAAACATTGCTTGGAGGAATTTCTTTGCTTTTGTGTCTTTTTTCACTGGGCTATTTTTTCAAAAGCATTTACTCTGTCCTTGCCACTCTTCAGGAGCACACATGATGCATTGTGCTTTGTTGAAGCATAAATACAAACCCAACCTTGCAGCACAGCTAGAAGGGGTATAAAATAGGAATTAAAGACGGGGAAAATAAAGGCTTAGAAATCACTTATACAAGTTTATACAGGATGTTTCCAGGTTAGTGTGTTAACCCTGATCAGGAAGAATATCTTGAAATTTCCTGATTGTCCCTCTGTACTGTGCACTGATGTCACTGAACAGCAATTTCCAAGTACAGATACTTGAATTCCTTCCAGTTGGAACTAAGTCTGGAAGACACACTTGGGAGCCCACAACTACAAACACTACTGGTTAATCAGTTTATTGGACCAGATTGACTTGGACTTGAAGGAAAAACCAAAGAGACTTGCATAGTGTCAACACTGGGTCCTCAAGAGTCAATCCCCTCTACATATCCACTTGTATTATGGCCCTGTCTTTGTTTGCTTAGATACAATGACAGAGGTCTGAGCAGAATCCAAGAATTTTGTATTTGAGCTGGTTTAACATAAATAGATTGTTAGGACTTCCAAAAGGTTTCCCAAGGGAAACACATGAGGAATTCTGTTGGCCTTCAGTGGTCTGCACAAGCTGTAACTGGTAAAGTGCTTTACCAGTTTATAGTCAAAAGGAAGATAATCTTTTTAAGCAGAGAGGGGGTTTTAAAGGGTCCCAATACAGTATTTTGTTGGATATCTAAGTACTGCTTTTTTCTGTGCTACTTGGGCTTGAAACCCTCCATGCTACCTTTGTTAAATCATAAATGTAAGTTGACCATAACACACCAGAACACGTATGATGTATGGAATGAAATGTTGTGTTCAGATACATTGAAAGAGACATGAGATGAAGTGAAATGCAGTGTATTGTGGTGCCAGAGTTGTAGGCTGTGTTATAACGGGCGGTTGACATAAAAATACCCCTCTCATGTAAAAAAAATACCCTGTGCTTAAATGCATCATTACTGAGCAATTTCCTTTCCAGACTTCTTCCTGATATTTCATAAGTTCTAAACTTCACAAATTGGTTTTTGTCTGTTCTGTTTCGATATTCAGGAATGCGTCACTGCACGAACAAATCTTTCTGAAAGCCATTTTAGCAGAGTTTCGCAGGGCAGGAGTTGAGGAGGCAACAGTTCAACAGGTATGCTTATGTTCTGAGGCTGGTTTTTTTTCCTTGTAAAGAGGGGGTCACTGTCAAAATTATCAGGTAAGTGTAAATATTTTTAAAATATTTGGAGTTTTCATTCTTAAAAATATATTTAAAAGATATTTTGAGTTTTCATTCTTAAAATTTGATGGAAGACAATATGATGGCAAGGTAAATTTGGGCATGGCTCTCCAGGCTGGATGTCAAGACCAATTGAATGCTACCACTTCAATGAGACTAAATACTGAGAATTAGAAACTCTTGTTGTATTAATGTTGCTGGTGATCTGGGTCACAAAGGGATTTATAACAGGAAAAACTAAAAAGAACCTGAAAATATCAGGCAACATAGTTCAAGGAGGAAAACTGAAAGTTCATTCCATGTTCTGTATCACTGCCTTTCTCAATAAGGGCAAGTATGTTGCTAGTACCTTCAATTTTTTTCCTGGACCCGTAAAATTCTTGGCACCAGCAGAGCTGTGAAGACTCTGCACAGGGTCCATTTCATGGTAAACATTAATACTTATAAAAATGTTTAGAGCTATATATTTATATATAAAATAACCTGCCAGTTTTATCTGCTTCCATGGGTTTGTAAGTAAGCATTTTAATTGCATTTTCCACTATTGGTTCCTGAATATCTCTATCAACTGATTGCATAGCTACCCTGGCCCATTGGTTCTTGAACTTCAAAGAATATTTCATTAGACTGATTTGTCACATTTTTACCTTCAGTTTTCCTCTAGCACCAAATATGTTTTCTTCTGTCTTTTGGAAGTAAAAAAACAGGAGAACCCCCAACTGATCCTTGTTACAGATTTACCAGTCTCCTTGATCTGTGACTTGCATTCTCCTGAGTGGATTGATATGTAATTAGTTGTATGTCAGCTCTTAATCTTCTGGATGAGCTTTAGTCTACATAGTCCAGGGGACAAGAAGTGTAGTAGCAGATAGAATTCTGTAGTCAGAAAATCTCAGACAAGTTAGGTTGTTAATTGTTTTGCTTTTTGGCTATATGAAAAAATAAACTGTAGCTTGGAATTGTTACTTTCTTGACAAAGTCCTACTAGTTTGTGCTACAACAGCATCACATGTGCATTTCATCTGAGCCCAGTGGAACTACTTTTTCCTCCCCTCCCATAGGTGTGGAGGGAAAGAAGCTTCTCTTTTTCACCTCAGCCTAGGAGGTAAACATGACCTGTGTCCTTCTTATTCTCTTCTCTTATAATAGGTCTATCATCAACACATAGCTTTGTCTAGAATTGAAGGCATGCGGAGTCCTACAGTATCTGAAATTATGGCAATTTGTTCAAGACTTGGTGCCTGCAGGCTCTTGCTGGTGGAGTCCAGTAATAAGTATCTTCACACGAGAGTGCGACTGAATATCAGCCAGGATGATGTCACGTATGCACTCAAGGAGGAATAAGGCAATAGAGATTTTATCTTTTTAATATGTATAAATATTTTAAATATTTTTATTTTTAAATTGTTAATAAAATGGGAATAGTGAAATGTATTTTTTCTAAAGAACTTGCTGATGTTTGATGTATTAAAGTGCATTTTATATAATAAAGAATTTGCTGTGAGGCATTTATTTTAAATTAAACTATTTTTAAAAAATATTTTTATATGCTGGTAGCTAGTTCCCCAGCTGGAAATTGATTACTTGCATTAGTACTGAGGGTAAGGAGTTGGGTTATTTTGCAAGACTAGTTGTGGTGTCACTGCAGCTTCTCTAGCTTTTCTTCACTGACGTTGTTTTGGGCATAAACGACATCATTAAACTGTGCTCTGCTTATGTTACTGATGCAGTGAAAAGGAACTTCGTTTGCAGTCAAAGCTGAATATTTGAGTTGAGGAGACCAGGAAACAATAAACAGCAGAAGGAATGTACCATCCCGATAACCAACTTTTGTATTTATGGGCTGTTATCAAGGATTACTTCAAGGAAAGGGCCGCAGGTCTGTTGAAAGCCCCTGTTCGCTAAGGCGGCGGGGCGTGGATGCTCGGGCCCCCTTTTTTAGGGTTGTTGCCGCGGAAGAGGACCCGGGACCGGCGGAGCACCGCGCTCCGCTCACCCCCAGG